>JAJJMC010027712.1:3304657-3318086 GCA_023531435.1 Papaver californicum | reverse complement strand
TTTTTAAGTGAAAATTTGGCCAAAGTTTTAGTATACCCTTAATGGGTCTAAAATAGTTTTTTTAATCCGCTTCTTATATTTTTCATCATTTCGGATATATTTTGAGCTCAATAGGCTACCATTCACTACAAGTTCCTCTACCATTTGGTTCAAGATAAAAAACGAATTCCACTCGCGTTTATGGGTGTTTCTTATTTCTAATGGGCTTAATAGACTATACTTTTGCAAGAATTGATATTCTTCCGCGCAGTTACATCAATTTAATGAATTTGGCCTTAAAATGTGCAAAATTAGGGTGTCAATAGTTGCCCCTCTTTGGTAAAGGTTGTGTGCAACTGAATGCCAAAGACATGAACCCCTATTTGGCACATTCATAAAATGAAAACATTTCATAAAAATTCGATTCACCTATTATTTATTTTATTTTTTCAAAATAAAATTAAAATCAAAATCTACAACACATTCCTAACAGAAGCTACCGTCTCGCGTCTTACACTGCTCTTGAAATGCATATTGGAAACGACCCTCTGCGACTTATACCAATGACATTAGCCAACAAATTTTAATTTCTCTTCATGTTATGTTTCTAGAAAACAATTTAAAAAATAATTATTGCAACACATTTCGTGGCGGAAGCTTCCATCTCGCGTCTTACACCGCTTTTGAAATGTATATTGGAGGTGACCCTCTGTGACTCATACCAATGATCTTAGCCTACTCTAATTAACTTTTAATTTTAAAATTTTATTCCAAATTGAATGATTCGAATTTTGCCTTGTTGAGCCGAGCAGCTCTCCATGTACCGAGCATGGGCCCTTGTTGAGCCGAGCGACTCTTCATGCACCGGGAAATATTTTTTTATATTTAAGTTTTTTATTAAGTTAGTTATAATCCTTACTTTAACTATATTATATATATAATAGGTTCATGTATCAGGTTTATAAGGTTATTCTAATAAAATGAGTCTCATTTAACTTAAAAATAATATTAACTTATATAAAAAATGGATTTAATTTTGCAAACTAACCAATATACCCATCCATTTGCTATTTACCACTGTACAGAATTGAGTTTACCAAACCACGTGACTTGATATATCGGATAAAATGCTAATGCCCACTGAAATTGTTCTTTCAATCCTAAGTTATACGTTTTGTTTTGTTAGGCTGATATCTTTAATTTTTTTGTTTGGCTGATATGATGTACAATTTCAAACAATGTATTATCTGTAGTTGGTTAAGGTTTTTCAACTATTAAACAAATGTATCATATTGCTGCTTAGAGTTAGAAGCCGGTTTTAGAAGACATAACACTGTAAGTGATGCCTTTAAACATTGGTAACTGATTCATAGTACAGGCATCGATGCTTTACAAAGATACGTCATGGTGCCGTTGGATCATGAATTCCAAATTGGATTCTGATTTTAAAACGGACCACTTTGGACCACGGAGGACCCGGCAAAATCTTGACAAAAAATAAAAATAAACATAAACAATCTGACATAGTTTACAGTCTTCTTACAGATCTCTTTCACGGAGAACATATTAGAAAAAGAGACTGTAATCATGGGTAAAGTACATAGTGTTCCAATCTCTATTATTTATATAGATTAAAGACCATTCCAGCCATCCTTCATTTTTGACCAACTTTAGAATTAAAACACTGCATATAGTGCTAAAAAATTGGATGAAACATAAATCTCTCTTGACTGTTCTAGGGAGCTTCCGTTTCTTGACACCATTTTTTTATATCTTTATGTAATCTGTATCTAAAATGGTGAATTTTTTGGAGCCCATGATGGATCCTGGACAGAATATCATTGACTAGTACCTATGCGATATATAGATGGGTATTTTTTTGGTGTTAAAATCCGGGGTTTACAAAGTATTTTCAATTCTCTACAGAGGTTTCTGTTACTGCCTATTCTATAAAAGTTTTTTAACCCCGTTGGCATTGTTCGTAGCACGTGAATGACACCTACTTTTTTTACTATTATTTTGAATTTGATTTAAATTGGTTACGGTAATAAACACCGTAATCCCCTTGTAATAGTTAATTAGTTAATTATCATCTTGCAAAGGTTTAGAGCTAAGTGTTACGGGCTTAGATTTTGGACTAGACCGTGCGGCACTTGAACTCTTCAAGTAAACCTTAAAAGAACTCAAAGGAATTGGAGACTTAGAGATTTTGAAGTAGGAGAGTATTTGATTATTAGAGAGAGAATGTTACAATGCTTAGAGAGCTTGTTGGTGGACCATTTGAGCAAATGATCTCTCCACCTTATATAGTATGTTATGGAGGATTCTAGAACATGTTCTAGAATCATCATCTTCTAGAGTATTCTATACTTTACAAGAATATACAAGGGAATATTCCTTATCCAAGAATATTCTAGAATATGTGGACTTCTATAATCTTCTAGGCTCTTCTAATGGACCTAGAAAATGGGTGGGCCGTGACATTCTCCCCCACCTATTCTCGCGACGTCCTTGTCGCGGCTTGATTGTGAAACTGGTTGATCCCATCCTTGAATTGCCAGAGAGACGCTTCGGGCTCCCATGTTCCTTCTTGTATGGATGCATCTTTCCACTTTACTAAGTATTCTTTGCAAGTCGGCACTCCCTTCCTTCGAACAATCCGGTCAGTTAGTATCTCGTCTAAAGCTTTGTCGAAAGAAGTTGTAATGGGAGGTGCACGTCTTGATACTCTCCGACTCTCGTCTTCCTCGTCCTTGTTGAACGCCTTTAGATTGCTCGCGTGGAAGACGGGATGGATTTTTATCTTTGATGGGGGCTCCACTCTGTAAGAAGCTTTGCCCACTTTGGCTAGTACTTTGAACGGCCCTTCGTACTTTCATAAAAAGTCTTTGTGTAGCGGCCGAGTGTACTTGAATTGTTGGGGCAGAAGCTTGACAAACACCATGTCACCAGCTTGGAACTCCACATGCCGCCTCTTTTCGACCCACTTCTTCATTTTCTTAGCCGCCTTCATCAATTGGGCGTGTGTTAAGTATCTTTGTTGCTGTCAATCCTTCACGGTCTTGTATGCTCCGGGGCAAGCACCTGCATAAGAAGTGGTCAAAGTACTTGGCGTCAAGGGTTGCTTCTTCAATTTAGTCACCTTCGGTGGGGACCTTTGATAAGGTGCTTTTGTGGGAGGCTTAGCGCCAGGCTCCATCTCGATCGCATGATCGATCTCCCTTCTTAGCGGCAACTTCTTGGGCAGATCCTTCGGCATCGCGTCATCAAACTCTTCGAGAACCTTCTTCATGCCTTTTAGAACTTCTTCAACTTGGGTAGTCGGTTCCTCCTCCTTCATTGTTGTTATGAAGGTTACCTCACCCTTCTTAAACCCTTCTGAAAGTTGTAGCGCAGACAGCACCGTGGTCTTCTTCTTCTCCCTAGTCACCGGGATAAGGTGTGTTGATTTTTCTCCGAGTATACACAAGGAGTCAAAAGGTGGCCTTGGAATGGCAGGTTTTTCGCACATGAACTCCATCCCCAACACCATGTCAAGGTCATCCATAGGGATCACCGAGAAATTGACAGATCCCGCTCACTTGTCGAGATGCATCTCCACACCACGTGCCACGCCTACTAGTGGCTTCAAATCTAAGTTCACCGCCTTCATGGTACCTCCTCCTTTAGCGAACTTCATGCCTAGCCGCAATGCTTCTTTCTTGGACACGAAGTTGTGTGTGGCTCCCGTATCCACTAAGGCGCGGGAGGTCTTCCCATTCACCTTAACGTCTACGAACATGAGAGTCTTGTCCTTTCTCTTGGATTTCTCCGTCTTAGCTTGGAAACTGCTTAGCACTTGGAGCGAACTCATCATGGAATCCCGTTCCTCGTTGGATCCATTTTCCTCCATGAACGCACTAAGTTTACCCTTCATCGGGCAATCACGGACTTTATGACCTCCATCACATAAGAAGCAAGAGTAGGAGGTCTTACCTTTATCTTAATGCTCGGAAGTTTTATCTTTCCATGAAAGATACTTTTTTAAGGTATGCTTGTTTCTATCCTCCTTCGCTTCCCCACCTTTGGCATGGTGACTTCTTGAAGTTTCTCCTCTTTCTTCGAAGTTTGTAATCCTTGAAGTCTTCCCTCTTTCTTCGAAGCTTGGCCTTGTATTCTCGATCAAGGTCTCGTCTACAGATATTACCTCGGTCAGCGTTTGCACACGACGGCGATCCAGCTCTTGTTTTACCCATGGCTTTGCTCCGCACAAGAAGTTAAAGAGCTTCTCTTCCTCAGACAGGTTGGGTATTTCTAGCAACAAGTTTGTATACGTCTCGGTATACTCTTTGGTAGTACCCGTTTGACGAAGATACTTCAAATTCGCTTTTGCCTCATAAGACGCATTCTCCGGGTAAAAGAACTTCTTAAGATCGACTTTAAAATCTGACCAAGTAGCGATAATAGCCTTACCTTGGTGAATATCTTGGATTCGAAGTCTCCACCATGCTAAGGCGTTCTCCGTGAGAAACATCGTAGCTCTTTTTATCTTCCTTGCATCATCCTCCATCTCCAGGTGTTCGAAATACCTTTCGCAACTCCATATGAAAGTATCAATCTCCTTCGCGTGTCTTTTCCATTATACGGTGTTGGCTTGGGAGCATCCTCTCTTGAGAGTCTGCTTGGCCCCTCGTGCATGGCTTGGTTTATGGCAGCCCTTTTGCACAATAGCAATTCTCCTTTCACCGCCTCTAGCTCTTGCTCAACTGACATCAATTTGGCCTTCACCTCCTCCACGGCATCCTCCACCGCATCTTGGGTTCGATCTTCTGCGTCCATCTTGATACCGTCCACCGCCTTGCTTATGGCCTCCTCGAAGGTATCTTTCCACCCTTCAAGAGTTTCCTTCGTTAGAAACTCTTCCTCGGCGCGTATAAGGAAATCGCTCACTCGCTTTTCCACACGTACCATTCTTTCCTCAAGACTTGTTTGTGTATCCTTGGACTTGCCCCTTTTCTTGGCCTGGCCATCGACACCTTTCTCCATGGTGTTGTTGCTATTAACGTCAGCCATTCTTGAGTCTTAAGCTTCGCTCTGATACCAACTGTCACGGGCTAAGATTTTGGACTAGACCGTGCGGCACTTGAACTCTTCAAGTAAGCCTTAAAAGAACTCAAAGGAATTGGAGACTTAGAGATTTTGAAGTAGGAAAGTATTTGATTATTAGAGAGAGAATGTTACAATGCTTAGAGAGCTTGTTGGTGGATCATTTGAGCAAATGAGCTCTCCACCTTATATAGTATGATATGGAGGATTCTAGAACATGTTCTAGAATCATCATCTTCTAGAGTATTCTATACTTTACAAGAATATACAAGGGAATATTCCTTATCCAAGAATATTCTAGAATATGTGGACTTCTATAATCTTCTAGGCTCTTCTAATGGACCTAGAAAATGGGTGGGCCGTGACATAAGTCTCTCTAGGTGTATATGCTATGTTTCCCGTTCAATCTATAAGCAATTCTGATTAATACCCGAACCCACAAGGATTTTCCTTGGAAATTAGACAGGTACCCTTGCGGCCTTGGCTAATAGATGACCATGTGAGATATGTAGTACAATGTTCTAACTTCTAACTTGGTGTCTTCTTTTTCCTTTTTCATCTTGGAAAAAGATTAATATGCCTCATATCATATGCCCTACAAGCTAACCACCCATCCCATGTTTATATCGGATAATCAGATGTTCATGTACTGAAACTAGATACTTCCTTTTGTGTAACAGAGGGAGTACGTCGTAGTTCGAAAATGGGAAAATTGAGAATGTGTCACAGATTCATTAATTTGTTTGGGGATCTATCCCATAACGAAAAATATTAAGGAATTTGTTCCAGAGAAAGAAAAAAACGTTAAATAGTTGATATCCGCATATATTGGTTTACACGTGTACCCAATTTTACACTTCTACCTTTAACTAGATCCTACGGTCAGATACGAAGTATAGAGACACGTGTTAGATCCTACGGTCAGATAATATATATGGAGACACGTGTTAAGATGAAACATGTTTAGTAGGAACGTGTTTAATTATGGTGTACTTATCTTCTCTGTGAGAAGAAAAATCGATAGGAAAAAAAAACACAGCGAGAAAGAAGAGAGACCGGGAACAATTGAGAGAAAGAGTTTGTTGTTGTGAAACCGTAAAAGACAGATCAAGTTTGTTTATGTTTATGTGTTATTAGAGATGATTAAGTATTATGAAAGGAATAAGAAATCGATTTTCAGAGACATTTAGTTTTTAACATCATCAAAGTTGCTCAAATCAAGATCATGGTGACTGAAAACAGTTTAATTCATCAAACTCATTTCCTTTTTTCGTCGTATCTCACATCTATGGTATTCAATTTTTGTTTAATCGCATATAAATTTAGGGTTTATATGAAATTGATTTTAGGGTTTTTTGATTTGGGATTTCGTTTGAAACATGAAATTTTAGGGCAACTCCCAAATATAGTTGAAGATGAGTGTAACCCAGATGATAAGGTTAAATTTGTTTATGAATCAAGTGATGATGAAAGAAAAGGGAAAGGGTATTGTGATAGGTATGATGAAGATGATGGAACATGTATCTCCCGATTAAGTTGTGCGAAAAAAATCCGACCGTAGGATCTAGTGAACACGTGTCACTTTGTTAAATGCTAATGGAAGAAGTGTAACTTCTACAAACGTGTAAAACCACACATGTGGGTTGTTAGCCATTTGATGTTTTTTTCTCTTTGCGGGATAGATTCCTTAATATTTTCCGTCATGGGATAGATCCCCAAACAGATTAGTAATCCGGGACATATTTCCAATTTTCCTTTCGAAAATCATCAACGTCTTGATGTTCACCAACAGATAAAAATATATATTTCAAGATGAAAAATTATCAACATCTTTATTAACAGATTATGATGTCAACAACTCAATTTTTTCTTCTGAATTTTTAGTTTTGGTGTCAACAACATAATTATTTTTGAATTTTCAATTTTGGTGTCAACTTGGGTGTGTTGACACCAGATTATGATGTCAACAATAAAACTTTTTTCTGAATTTTCAGTTTTGGTGTCAACTTGGGTTTGTTGACACCAGATTATAATGTCAACAACATAACTTTTTTCTGAATTTTCAGTTTTGGTGTCAACTTGGGTTTGTTGACATCAGATTATGATCTCAACAATATAGTTTTTTTTTTTTTTTTAATTTTCAGTTTTGGTGTCAACTTTAGCTTGTTGACACCTGGTTTTGGTATCAACTTGGCTTGAGTTAGTGGTGGTGGTGCTAGAGGCGGCGGCGGTGGTGTTTGTGGTGTGATGGTGGTGCGTTAGAGTGTTGGTGGTAGAATTGTCCTAGTGGTGGTGGTAGTAGAATGGTGGTGGTGGTGCGACAGAGTGTTGGTGGTAGAATGATGGTGGTGCTAGTGATGAAGTAATAGAGAGAAAAAATTGTTGTTTTCTTAAATAAAAAAAAAATTATATATAATAGATAAAAAAATTAAACAAACAAATGTATTAAGATAATTTTAAATGGATAAGGTTTCTAGAATGTGAAAAGTATATTTATTTTGTACAGAAATATTAATAAAAGGCTTCATTTATGGGATACTTAATTAATGTATTTTTTTAAATACTGGATAAAGTCAAAGTCAACAAGAATCTATAAGGTATTAAGGTCTTTTTGAATCGTTCACGTGTAATAACGTTCTTTTTGAGACTTCGAGTTCATCTATTTAAAATCGTAATATATTTTAATGGGCATGACCAAAAATTAGTTAAATCTTGCTAATTTATTTATTTTTACAAAAAGAAAACAAATAAAGTTGTTAATTATAATAACATCATAACAGAGAACCTCCCAACCGGAAATTAGACAAATAAAATTTCAAGAAAGAAATAGTTGATTTGACGCACTTTAACATCTATTACTCACTGTCACCACCATCACATTCGCTCTCAGTCTTCCTTGGCCTTGCCTCGATACTTCTCTTAGAGCAACTGCAACGGACGACTATACCAAAGAGTAAAGATTAAATTTACTCTTTGGTCGCCCAAAATTAACCGCAACGGACGAGTATATATAGGAATGAGGCGAGTAAAACCACTGTTCCAGAGAAAATTTTCTCCAAATCTTATATATACTCGCACGCTCTTCTAATTGGACGTTAACAAAAGACGTTTCCTTATGAAAGTGTTTTGAAACGCGGACGCAATGGCTGAAAAACGTTTGATGAGACGCTCACAAAAGAATGCGTATGAAGTTACGCTTCACTAGGAGAACGCTGGCAGAAGAAACGCAAGCCAAATGAGCGTCTGGTTAAAACGTTCTACTGAAATAACGTCCGTATATCATACGTTCTATTAAAAAGACGTCGGATAACATGCGCTCTTTTAGGAGAGCGCCGGAGCACCAGAAGCTCTCTTAGGAGAGCGCCGGAGCACCAGAAGCTCTCTTAGGAGAGCGCCAGACCACCAGTCTTATTAACACTCACACTGGTGGACGTGCTTCATTACGCTTCTTTAGGTGAACGTGAAACTCAGCTCACGCTTCTGTTGGTGGACGTTTCAATACTAAGCGCAATTATAAAGGGGCTTCTGGCATTCAGGCGTCTTTTAGGCACATCGTATATCACTAAACGTCCATTAGTGTGGACGTTAAACATACGTTTGATTAAGGAAGCGTACGGGAATGCAAACGCTCATTTATAAGTGCGTCTGGTTCCAGAATATGAAACGCTCACCCGAATGTGCGTCCAACAACATACGTCCCACTAGAGAAACGTCTGTGTCGCCTAACGTTCTTCTACAATAGCGTTTTATAAGAGACGTCTAATTAAAACGATGTGCGATCATATTTACTCACAAAACCGTTGTGTAAAAAATGAAAAACAAGCAATTTTTTTTACTCTTTGATATTTGGTATACTCGTACCGTTGCAGTTTCCCTTAGGCTCTTCACCATGATACAACTTCATATGACGGATACGGGGAAACTTTTTATAATGAAGTGCGATAACACGAGATGTTGTATATCTTTCCTAGTTCAATAAACAGAAATTGAATAGTTTTGGTGGAACAATCTGAGTTTCAAATTTATACAATGAAAACAAAATATTTGCTAATAAAATAAACATAACTTGGTATAAAAAACCAAGGTGAACAAACTTCTAATACAAAAAAAACTTCCATATTATGTTTTATAAACAAAAATTATTCTAATTAAAAATAAAACTAAAACCCCATTTTTTTAATATGGATTAAATTTAGTTTTTAGTTATTTTTAATATACCCGAAATGTCCTTCCCTATATAACCTAATTTATTTTTCTTCTTCTTCTTCTTCTCCTCCCCACCACCATCACCAGCAACAACATTACCTCCTCCGCCACCATCACCAGCAGCAATAATACCTCCTCCGCCACAACAACACCTTTGTATCCTTCACCAACACCTCCCTCTCTCTTTTTTTTGCTTTTATGTTCACTAACAATTAATTTTATCACCAATATCTACCACTAACAGCACCTCCGTCTCCTCCACCAACACCACCAGTACTCCTTCTCTTTCTATATCCAGATCCACCGCCAACAACACCTCCTCCTTCCCCATCGTTTCATCCTCGTTATTGTTTCTCCTCCACCACTACATGTCCAGATCCACCACCAACAACACCTCTTCCTCCTCCTTTTATCCTCTACAAACATCACCAACACCTCCAGATCATCATAGTCGAAAATCATCATCAAAAAATAATGATACATCATCATTGTCGAAATTAGGTTTCTTTAGTCAGAAAAATGATGAAACCAAATTTGGTTTCATCAAATTTTACAAAAACTAAACAACGTTGAAACCAGTTCTTGTATTGGTGGAATGTCTGAAAAATGATGAAATTTTTTTTGGTTTCATTTTTTTTTTCATCTGAAATAAAATAAATGATGAAACCTTTTTTGGTTTCATCAAATTTTAGAAAACCTAAACAACGCTGAAACCGATTTTTATGTTGGTGAAAACAGTAAGTTTTATAGAAACCAAATTTGGTTTCATCTGATTTGTGCCTACTTTTTACCTTGAAACCAAAGTTTAATGGTGAAACAATACGTTTATGTTGAAACCAAATTTGGTTTCAACTAAATTTTTCCTAGTTTTTTCAATTTGATCCATTTGGTTTCTTCGTTGAAGTTGTGTTGGTGAATTTCATCTGATTTGTGTCTTTTTTGGTTTCATCAAATTTTAGAAAAACTAAACAGCGCTGAAACCAATTTTTGTGTTGGTGAAAACAGTAAGTTTGATAGAAACCAAATTTGGTTTCATCTGATTTTTTCCTACTTTTTACCGTGAAAACAAAGTTTAATGGTGAAGCAATACGTTTATATTGAAATCAAATTTGGTTTCAACTAAATTTTTCCTAGTTTTTTCAATTTGGTGCATTTGGTTTCTTCATTGAAGTTGTGTTGGTGAAATACAAATTTTATGTTGAAACCAAATTTGGTTTCATCATTTTTAGCTCAACTGCTGCCGAATCTTGCTCCATCTCAAGGCGTCAATGTTTGGTCTAAGGCTACATCCTTTTTTAGGATAGTTTTGTAATTGCTAGTAAATGAACCTTTTTTCTTTCAGTTTTCTCTTTTACATTTGCAGGTGCATACTACCACCATCTCTCCCCTTTTTATGGCTATCAATCTTTATTCCACCACTTACTTCATCTCCCACTTTGTGATTCTGTTAACTGTATCTTGTTCTTTACAATCTCTGTTTTTTCTCAAATTCTTTTACGGCCGCTCATCACCACCACCACCACCACCACCATCACCACAGGGCAACTTCATATTATGTCTCCTGTGAAATCTATTAATTGTATTTTTAAGTTTCTGATCATTTTATAACAATCATCACCACCACCATCATCCAACTCGATTATATTTTAGAAATTCTTAAGATAATTTGATTTTTGTGCAAGAAAACAAAATCAGTTTTGGGACGAAGAGGAAAGAGAATAGAGCAAAAAATATGGAGAATTAAATGAGAGTGAACGTTTTAAGGGAGGGTAGTTTAGACTGTTGGGTTTAAATGGGTTTTTTGTGACAAATTTATTTTGGTGGGTTTTTTGTTGTTGGATAGTGACACCCTTGGGGTTATAATCCACGACCTGTAAAATAAATCTGAAACAAATAAACCACTATTAAATGATTTTTTTAGACACTATCTATTCTTTTTAACATATAGAAATAGTTATTGATGGCGAATTTTTGATAAAGGTGAAAACCGTAAAATCGTCTTTGTAGCAGAAATATAAAATTAATTTATATTTATAGTTCTGTATTAGAAACTGTATTTATATTTCACATTTCGCAAGAGAACTGAGAGTACAGATTCTTCAAGTACTCTATATTGATTATGTAGTCTCTCTAAATATATATACAACTGCATACGTATTAGAGCTTCACCCAGCTAAACTCCCAATATTCTATGTATATATAATATACGTACTGTATGACTCAGTACTGATTTTCTCTATCGATTTTCCTCCAAATTACTGGAATTTTAGAGAAGTAATGGTGCTCGTTGCAGTTTTTTCCGGACTCTCTGATCATACAAATATATATATATATAGATTTTGTGCCACTTTCTCCTCTTGCCTTATTCTTGAATGAATGTCATGTTCTTAGATGGATATCCACTAATCCGAAGAACACAATCTGAACCAACACCAAGTGTAATATTTCCTCATCCAAATCCCCTGTCATCAGGTGTCAACAGTCATGATTCGTTCGAAAAATCAATATTTGCGCAAAATAAGAATAACGCCAAACCCTAGTATGCACGACATTGGGCAAGTCCCAGCGCCAAGCCCTAATGTACAAGACGATGGGCTAGTTTCAGCATAAAACCTAATATGCATGGCGTTGGGTTAGTCCTAGCGCTAGACTCTCTATACACGACACTGGGCTAGTCCCCGCGCCAGACCCTATGAGCACGACGCTGGCCTAGTCCCTTCGCCAGATCCCCCCAGCTCTAGCTTACACGATCAAAGCTCCACATCACCCTTGCATGGCCTTTCCGCGTGCATCATTGCATGGCCTGTCCTCGAGCACCCTTACATGGTCTTTTCCTAGAGCACCCTTACATGGTCTTTTCCTTGAGCACCCTTATATAGTCCTGACCTTGAAGACACCTTATAAGGCATGTCGTCAAGCACATCTTGTGCGACCAAGCTTTGGGCATCACTTGTACTGCCCTGGACATCACTTGCACGACGCTGGGATTTTGGACATCACTTGTACTGCCTTGGACATCACTTGCACAGTGCTGGCACAATCCTAGCGCCAGACTACTTCTTGGTGCTAGCCCAATTCTAGCGCCCAATTGTGGCCTTCGTATTGATGACCTTAGCACTCATGTGCGCGTTCCTTGATATTAATATATGCCACTTGATGCCATTGGCAACTGGATGATCCGATTTATGCACCAAGCCACTGATAGCTAGTAATCGAGTATTCTTACTAAATGGCTAATGCCTGGCATATCTTACGGACAAGGTTCAACGGTGCCATCCATGTACATAATTAACAAGATATGTGCCAGATGCGCACCAAGATACCACCTTTCAAAAAGTGATGCCAGTAACGCAAATCACTCACGGAGGGTCCCACAATCCCATACTACTAATATATTATGAACTGGCACTTTCTGTAAAGATATTTCACAAACTTGCATTGCTCACTGAGTGATGTCATGATTGACATCGCGTATGAATTGTATCCCATGTCTCATGTCATCACTGAAATCATGCATGGTCACTCGTGAATAATTGTCTATCGACGAGGGTATCAGGGTAGTGTTCTGCATCGTTGCCATCTTTCACGACTCTCAGTCATCAATATCAAACTTTTATTAATATAACTATCTCTTTGTTCCTTCATGGTGGCTCATCACCTTGTACTGATGCCATGAAGTGCTTCACTTATCATGAGTACCCAACTTACTCAACTAGCATCATCTGGCATAAATTACTAGCAGTAGCATCACTATGCCTACGACTGGTACTACTAAAATACAATGCCTAAAAAATATTGAATAATATACTCTACTTGAATTACTGAGTCACTGATAGACTTACTAACCTTACTAGGCTTAACACTAATAGTCAATTTACTTAATTAATATCTCTTTGTTCATACTGCCTAGATTAATTAATTAAGTATGTCATTTGCATGATCTAACCATCAAATCTACGAGACATCAAACATGTCACAAGGGGATACTCATAAGGGTATTGGTCTGGTGGTCTATAACATGTGTGGTGTAACTATACACCCATGATGAGAAAGAGCCAATTTGTGTGAACGTTTTTGGTTGAAGGATTAGTGGACGTATGGTTTTTAGAGTCTTCGCTATAATCATGGGAATGACTTCAACCACCTCCTCCAATCCTAC
>JAJJMC010027712.1:3264549-3287893 GCA_023531435.1 Papaver californicum | reverse complement strand
TGATAGACACATTTTAGTGTCTAAATTACACCTTAATTTCTAGTGAGTTAGTATTCGATTTTGTGTCTATTACGTGTTTTTATGCTTTTGTAGGTACATTTGAAGAATAAAGATTTGTGGAAAAATTGGCTCAAAAAGTGATAAAGGCACCCAAGGACAAGTGTTATTGGCACCCTAGAAATGGATAAGGGGCACCCTCGAGTCAACTCGGTCAAAATCGGGTCAAACCCGAGTCAAATCGGTCAACCCGAGTTGACCGAGTCAATCACCGATTCAACTCATCGGACGAAAATGCTGTACTCAACTGTGAACGTTAATTCATGATAAAACTTGGTTATTTTGCTCTCAAATTGATACACAAGCTAGAAGAGTTCAACACAAGACTAAACACGCCAAGAAACAGCAATTTTAGCCGGAAAAATAGCCCCAAATCCGAATTTGGCCGGAAAAAGGGAGTTAGACTTTGATTCGGATTTGGGAAGATTTGGATGTGTTTTAAAGAGTTTTATTAGGTTTAGAAGACTCACAAGGATCCCTAGAGTCTATATATACCAAGAGAATCCAAGAAGAAGGGGGAGAATAGCTTAGAATTGAAGTTTCGGAGTCGCTGGAATTGTGGCCGGAATACTCAAGATCCGGCCAACTGCTGCTGCACCGGTCACCGCCGGTGACCGTGTTCTTCAACTGGTCGCAGCCGAAGAAGAAGACACAGCAACACTTTTAAGTGTTGCTGTTATGTTGCCTATAGTTTTGAGTTTCCTTTCCCTTTTCAATTGCCTTAGCCTTTTGTAACGGCTGAACCTTGTTCTGTAACACTTATAAACGCGTCTGTTCAGCTGTTGCACTATTATTCAACCTTGTAATTGATATTTTGAGCAATGAAAAGATCTTTTGAGCAAGTTTTCTTCTCCATGGGCTAAGTTTATTTACTGGGATGATGGAGGAGGTTTTTCTCTCAATTTTATGTGGTAAGTCTATTTTTAATTAATTATTTATAATTCTTTTATTATTATTTGCATGGATTTAAATTAGAAAAAAAATGGTTTTTATTAAATAGTTGTGTTCTCTTTTGATGGGTCATGCTTAGTTAATTACTCTTGATGTCCCATGCTTAGGATTTACAATTATTCTTTTAGGAAACATATTTTTGGCAAACTTGAATTAAATTGTTAAAAAGAATTACATGATTAATCACATGAATTGTTAGAAATAACTGAATCTTGATTCCTAGTTTTCTCCATATTTTCTAAAAATATTCTCTAGTTTAATTTCCTGATTTTTATTAGTTTAGATTAAGTTTAATATTTTCTAAAATCATTACCTTCACAAGTTCGAGTAACGAACCTTTATCCAAGGATAGCATGCACAGCCAAACACCTTTAGAAATGTGTAATCAGGAGATTTGCCAAATAATTTCTGATATGGAGATATGTATGCAATTGACCTTGTTGGTAACCTGTTGATAAGGAAATTGGATGTAGACAGAGCTTCAACCCAGTAAGATGTTGGTAAATTGGACTGTGACAACAAAGTTCTTGTTATGTCTAGTAGATGTCTATGCTTGACCTCATCTACTCTATTTTTTTCTGGAGTGTGAGGACATGATAGCTGATGGGATATTCCTTTTGTGTCACAGAAATCCTTAAGAAATTCATTAAGAAACTCTCCTCCATTGTCAGTTCTTATTATCACAATAGGAGTATAAAGAAGCTTTTCTTTTCTAGTCACAAAACAAATGCATGCTAAAATTCTGATTTTGAAGTCAAGGGAAAAATCCAGCAATATTTTGTGCATTCATCAATCACATTTGCATAGTAAAAGTATCCAAAAGAAGAGGCTACATGACAGGGACCCCATAGGTCAATGTGCAATAATTGTAGAGGTTTGTTAACTAATGAATGTGACAATTGAAATTGAAGTTTTTGGCTCCTAGAGAGTTTACAATCTATACATGAAAATGGTTTTTGTAATGGATTTTGCAGATGCAATAGGGAACATAAACTTTGCATTTTTTGGAATGATGGATGTCCAAACCTCCTATGAAGGATGAGGTTATTGTAGTTGCTAAAGCTTTAGGTGCATGATGAGGATAAGCAAATAAGATTAGGTAGACTCCATGTCTATGTGGCCCTTGGAAAAGAAATTTCCCAGAGAGTTTGTCCTTCACAATGAAACCATTAGAATCAAGTGTTAAAGAACAATGATTGTCAGTAGTGAATTTTTGTATGGACAAGAGATTATGAGAAGCTTTAGGCACAATTAGAACATCAGTAAGACTAAAATTATGGTTATTAGCAATCTTACTATAATGACCTTGATGAGTTATCTGCATACCTTCTACATTGGTTGTTTGAATTTTTTCTGAGCCATCATAAGTGGTAGACTCTTGTAAGACTTTGTTGTTGGGTGCAATATGGTGAGTAGCACCACTGTCTGCTAGCCATTCCTCTTCATCAAAAATATCAGTTGCAGCAAGCATAGCACTAAGATTAGTAGGAGGTGCTCTGCCTTGATAGGTGAAGTTGAGCCTTTGAGTGCATGTAGTGGCAATATGTCCTTCATTATTACAGATTTGGCATATTTGTTTTTCATTTTGGTAAGTACCCCTTCCAATATTCTGTCTCTGAAAAATAGCAGGATCTGGATATCTTTGTCCTTGATAAGAGTTTCTATTATAATTCCTTTGATAACCTCTAGAGTTGTAGTTTGTATTTCTTGCATTTCCCCTTCCATAGTTTGCAAGAAATACTTTAGCACTATTATCCTTTTGTTGTTGTTTTGCTCTCTCTTAGATGATTGTTTCTTCACTCTGCTAGTTGTTGTGAAGTTCTATGCAAGATACAGGGGAATTCATATGACGCATAGAAGTAGCAAATGGAATGTATTCATCATTGAGAGATTTAAGAGTAATTACCACTAACTCTTTATCAGAGATAATTTTTCCAGCAGCAGCCAACTGGTCAGACAAAAATTTGATTTCATTAATAAGAGAAGAAATGGTTTTGGTACCTTGGGTAATAGACAACAGTTTTTTTCTTAATTGGATTGAGTGGGTAGATGAAGCTCTACCAAATCTCTTTTCTATAGCACTCCATAGAGCAGCAGAAGTACTTGAATTTGAGAAGTAAGGAATCACTGAATCAGAGATACTGGAGTTGATCCATATTGTGATGGTGGAATCCTCATCCACCCAATCAGTCTAAAATGGATTCTCAATTCTATTTTGCTGATTTCTTAGATTTGTATATTGAGGTGGACATGCAAATGAACCATCTAAAAATTTCTTCAACTTGTATTTTTGGATAATCGGATTCAGCAAATTCTTCCATGTGAGATAGTTATCATATGTTAGTTTGAGATGCACAAATTGTGTTTATTGATTCAACGAAACTTTTGAAAGAAGATTAGAGGTTGGATTCTCCATTGTTGTATTTGTAGGAAATGTTTCAATCATTTAATCAGCAAAAATTTGAATCACCAAAGTTTGATCAATATCTTGATATCCTATTCTGATAGAGAAGGTGATGATGATAGAATCACAATAATTCTACATTGGAGCTACATACGATTTGATCAAAAGATTTGATTGAATGGGAAAGTAGTTTTCAGTTACAGGACACATTCGTTTATATAGGCAACACACTTGTGTGTACTGTACACTTCTCACACACATATCTCTCACACACACACACTTCACACACTCACATGATATTACCCTCCCTCAAGCTCAAGGAGGTTCGAAGAACATACTTGAGATTTCTCAAGATGTGAAGTAGTGTGTACCTGCACCACCAAAGGAAGCACCAGCTGCACTCCATGATAATGAACTTGTCTCTAGCAAGAACACTCTCCCCGATCACTTATATACTCCAGATCCTGGCATCCATGTCTTCAAGAGCAAGAATTTCCTGCTGATTATGCGTAATTTTCTCCTCAGCATACCGATTGAATTGCCGAGCTTCCATCGTAACCTTAGCCTTTCCCCTATGCAATCTCAATATCATTGACATAGCCTCTTTTGCTGCTGACGCTGTAGCATTTCTCTCTTCTTCCCATCCAGTGTAAATCTCTTGTATGCTTTCTTGCTGAGAGATAGTTAATATATCTCTCTGATATTATTAAAAATGTTGAATGAATTCTTGTTGTCTGCTTAGATCGTCTCTTAATGCATCACATTCACTCTCAATCTTCAACTCTAGCAACAGCATAAAAATCAGAATCACGTTGTCCATCTCTTCTAACTTGTTCAATCGCATCTATTTTTTTTTTCTTAACAGCACGACACCAAGTAGCAGAAGAAACATGGGAAAAACATAAGTAGGAAGTCTCCCAATAAGAAGGCCACCAAAGAATGAGTAGAAAACCAATCAGAGACATACATGAGGAAGACTATAGAAAGAGTTGTAGCTTTGCTTCTTTGGTTGACAGCTGAACTCATGAATGAACACACACTCACATAAAGCTGAGTCAAACAATACCAACACACACCATGAAAGAGATAAAGAAAAATAAGAACTAGAATAAAGATCAAGAAAGAGATGATAATGAAAAGTACTCAGAAAGAATTAAAGCTAGAATAACTCCATTAATGGAGATCAAGAAAGTTTGGATCGAGCAACTTGCTCTGATACCATGATGAAAGATGAGATTGGAGAAGAAACACACAGAGAGAAACTAATATTTCTTATTGATTAAAGAATAGTTACAAAATATTTTTATACAATCAAGAATCGTATACACATTTCTCTAACTGGCATATCACATTTCTCTAACTGTCATAGCACGTGAAGTGTGCTTGGATGTACAAACGGTTATGATTATGACATGTCACTGATGTGAGAAAGACTGGCGGATAGTGATATACCATCAATGCGTTGATGGACTGGCTGGCATCCACTATGTGTTCTCAGGCCTTCTTACAATATATATATGCTTTAAAATTACATAACTTAGAAACTCCAAATAAAATTGTAATTCCTGAATATACTTAAGAACAGCGTACAGTTATGGTCATGGTCTAGTCAATCCATTTGTAATTTAGTCTATGTTTTTAGAAATAAGGCGTTACTTATTTACTAATGTAGTGGTGTAATATCTAGTTCCATGTGGATGCATCTAGGCATAGGAGCAGCGAAAGAAGAAAAGCATCATATGGAAACCATGGGTCCAATACGTTATCCAAGATATCTACCACCACAAAACCAGATCAAGATATGTGTAAAGAAACTGAAAGGATGAACGACTGAGTTTAAACGTGTGGACAAAGCATTAAATGAAACTGATAAAGGACAAAGAAGAGGAACATTTGATCAGAACAAAGTGGGACCCGATTATTTTGACACAAGTATGAATGAATCAGGATCCGGGATGACTAAGAACACATCAGAGCAGGAATAGCAAAGATTTGAGTGTTGGGCCCTGACTATGATACAACAAGTGATGTACACAACTCAACAATGTAACTTGTTTGTATCAACACCCATGCCTATAAGTTCAGAGTTAAACTACTAAGTAAGGGGTGAGATTTTGGTGAGTGAGATAGACATAGGTCGAGAGATAGTTCTTAGACTCTAAAGCATAAGGTTTATCCTCTGATACTTGTAATCCTTCGCGTAAATAAGAACCACTATTTTTTCTCCCGTGGACGTAGGTAAACATACCGAACCACGTAAATATTTGTGTGTTATTATGTTGAATAGGTATATCCTTGTGTGATTGTTGGTATATGGTTGATATGTTGTGTTATTTGGGATGTGTAGCTAGAAAAATGGCTATTACATTTTTGCATTAGAAACGTGGACTGAGTTGTCTTGTTGAGTAACTTGTGGTTGAATCTGGTGACTGTTGGATGATCGTGGAACAACAAAGCATCTACGATCTTTGTTCTCGGGTTCAGAAAGATTTCAATAGTACTAGAGATCTATCTCTTCATTACATGTTATAAAAAAAAAACTTTTACTTCATCTTTCTTTTTCATGAACTGATAGACAATAGTTTCACCAATGGTTCGAGGAGTTATTTTTATTAAGGTTTCAAACTTGTTCCTCACGTCTTACTTTCTATAATTGTTCATATATATATATATATATTCATTAAAGGCTCTGACCTGAGGCTTCTTAGAAATCTAAGTCTAAGAAGAAAAAAGTCTAAGTCAAAACCAGTTCTTTCCTGGATCGTTAGCTCACCAAACAAACTTTGGGAACGACAGGATCCAACCTATATAATCTATGCGTTTAAGCCGAAGAAATCGAGTTGAGGAAGTTTGAAATTCGTTATCAAAATAGGATAAAACCCATTTCTGATGGAAGTAAACTAGTTTAAGGACGGTATCTGGCATAATGAGTCTGTTATTATCAGTAAGAATTGTTATTTCATTAGGAGTTAAAGTTGTGTTAGTCGTTTCCCTTTGGCTTGTTTTTTTTTTTAAATCTTCAGGGACCTCTTCAAAGGTATTTCATAAGGATGAGGATACTGAAAGAGATGTAGAAGTCAGACCTGACGACTGACAATTGGTTACAATTTTTTGGTCCTAGAGATCAATATTTTAATATTCTCTCCGTTTCAGCAAAAGTGTTAGTAACACTTTTGATGAAACGGAGGTAGTATATATTAATTTTTCTTCAAAAACTTGGAAAACAAAAAAACTGGTCAAAATAAGGTATGCATGTTTCTTGTGTGTATGTGAATTGGGAGCACGAGGTGCGAGCTTCATATGGACCCGATGACGAATACCACACTCCTGGACAGGATCCTGCGAAGTAGACCCGTCGTCTTAGGAACTAGCCTTCAGGAAGGAGTAACTACGTCCCAACAATCTATCCATTGTAGTGACATTTCAGTTCATTCATCTCTACGAAAGTTTTACAATATTATTCAAGTTCCTTGATCAATGGGTATGCAAGGTAATTGTATGAAGTCCCATGGGTATAAGTTTTATTTCAAGACTACAAAAGTGAAATGTATTGGCAGTATGCCACCACCCTTCGCATAGACCGGAGGTTAGAGCCATGTCGTTGAGTTTTGGGTAAACTATTCTAAACAATTTTCAAATCCACAATTGTCGACAATTTCTTTAGCATGTCGATTCTTGCAAATATTTCACATATTGCTTGTATTATGTATATGTTTTCTAATGTTGTCTCTATCTTCTTCTTTGGGACATTTAAACTTATGATCATCATTATAACGCGACGAAAACGGATTTTTAAAGCACATAACTCTATCCAAATTACCTGACATTCTCAATCCTACAAGACATATATGCATATGCTAGTACAAATCTTCACGTGGGCCACATTTGATCACCGTGTCCATAGACCTTTACCGGTGGATTTTGTTCACTCCAAAAGTGTGGTATCAAGTGGCGTGATAACTGGGTACCTTTATGACTACATAAACTTTGAGTGACTACTCACATGATTTTCCATGGCTATACCCCTATAACCGTGTCTATATGGTACCCTTTTTTTTGTTTTATCATTCGGGATAAAATAGATGGTATGGCTTCGATGAACCCTGGTTTAGGTCATTGCTGCTCGGATTCGTCGAACTGGTCAGATCTCTTTCTCACTCATTGGTCTAACGTTTTTCATTTCAATTGGTCACAAACCCAAACAGTAGAAATGAAATGGAAATATAGTTAAGCATATTTCCTATTACCATGGCCATAAGATCCTTATAGACACACAATTGATTTGAATGTAGCTAGAGTTTACCTTAAAACCACATGGATTTTATTTTAGCCATGGCCTTCGTTATCAATTAGACAAGCAAAACTCACTCTATTACGACCAATTCATGGCTTACAGTTGTGCCAAACTTGTAGCACCATAACGATAAACTTTCACAAGACACACAAATATGTTTCAACCATGACCATATATATTATTTAGACACACAAACTATTAAACCGTGGCGATAAATTATTTACACCGGTTCCCTCAAAGCCACATGAATTTATTTTAACCGTGACCATCTATATCATTTAGACACGCAAGAAAATAGTTTAACCAGGCTTATTCATGATTTATAGTTACGCTGAATTTGTAATTTCATGGCAATAAACTATAGAGTAGGTGACTGATATATCAAATTAAGGAACAATTACATTCGTCCCAAAGTGAAATCAATATTTCAAACCGAAATTGAAAATATATTTTGCAAACCCCTGAATAAAAAAAAAAATTTCCAGATTATATTAAAATATTCCAAATAAAATTTAATATTATAAAGTGATCTTGTACTGTGTACACAGAAACATACAAATATTCTTATGAATATTAGACAACGACAACGACAACGAAGTTTCCTCCTGTATGCGGCACCATGACCGAAACCAACAGCTTCAATACACTATGGAGAAATGAACACAATAATATCATACATCTTCAGAACAATGGGTTTGAAAAAATATCCCACCAATTAACCCCTCACTTTAGTCGCTTCTTGATTTCTTCTTTGCATTCTCATAACCTATCACATACAAAACAACCAATGAAATGTTGTTAGTCAATCAACAAAATGTATTTTGCTAGAAACAACAAGTATGAGGCACATAAAATGAAGAACACACCAAACAGTTCAAACATATGTTAGAATCCGCAAAGGATTGTAAGATCTCTTTAAAAGATGTTAACCAATATGACAATAGCATTGCAACTAAACACATCTTTTTAAGTTATGAGAATACTGACCACTCAAACTCAGAAAAATGAGAAAACTCCAAGTTTCGCATCAATAAGAAAATCTTGTGCCTAGGTGCTAACACGTAGGGAAAGGTTCAAACACATCAAACGGGTTCAACAACCAACCCCAAACAACCTACGAAAAAAAAAATCTATCAAGTCGAAATTTGGGGATCACTGTCAGAGTTTACAGTGTCATGCTTATACTTATACAAAATAGCATAAGAAGTTACAGTAAATTGAAGGGAAAAAGTAAGTAGAAATACATGAATCCAAGCACCGAAAGCACAACCAAGATAGAACAGAAGCACTTGTCTTCTCTTTGGCTGCAACAAAATGAAGCAAGTTAGATAAGAGTTTAATAAAAAGGAAAATTAATTCTTGATTTGCATATTCATATAGATGCAATAATTATTACCATCGAAAACAAGGACTCAAGATAATTATAACCGAACAATGTTAATAGTCTCAGGAAGAAACTTAAAACTAGCACTTATACCACTACAACAGAATAGACCTTGTAAGACAGCCATGGTCAGGCTTAAGACTCATCATACAATGCATTTTAAATTGTCGTTATACGGTTGCAAGTTTGAACTGAATTATCCGACTAATAAAAACAAGAGCATTTCAAGTAGAAATCAGTATATTACCGCAGTTTCTTCTTACTTCAACATCACAGTTATTCGTCGCCAGTAAATAAATAAAAAGAAAACAATAGAAACACATATGATTCTATCTGATGGGCTCTTCCTGAAAATGATGATGCTAGTTTAAAAACTACGATATACCTCTACGCATTCCAAGTGCATCTTAAAGCCAGTTATGGAACTGGGACAGATAATAGAGCCTCGATTGTATGAAGCACATAGTGAACAACATTATTAAATACTATGTGAATTAGTTCAAACTCACCAGCTACTATCAGTTCAAATCCATTTAAACATAAACTTGAATAGTTTTCACCTCTCCCAAATCCACAAGTACCTTCTCTACATATCATGCTTCTCCATTCAAACATAAAATTCATTCTTACATAGTTTTCACCTCTCCCAAATCCACAAGTACCTTCCTAATTCTATACCCATTTAACTCACACACCAATAAGAAGAAAAAAAAAAATAAAAAATTTTGCCAAGTTCTTCTTGTCTAACAGATGAACCACACTTCAAATAACAAAGCACACAACTAACTCACAGAATCCAGTGAAACCCAAATAATCCCACATCTCAGCTAATTGACCAAATATGAAGAAAAGCAAAATCAAAAGATGCAAAAATTTGTTGAGTTCTTCATGTTATAAACAGAGATATTGCAATTGAGTAAAAACCCCATGTAGCAAAATCAAGAATTTACAGATGAAAATTATTGAAACTTACGAAATTGATGAAAGGGGAATTAAATTGAAGACCTTGCCTGTATTCCATTCCGATTGAGCTGTTCAATAGCAACATCATTATCATCAATATCATTGGGGAAAACCCAAGAATTAAGACGATGAAGAAGAAAATAATAAATGAAGCACATAGGTAAAATCATTTCATTAAAGAAAACTAACCTCAAAGAAATGATCTTTCGAAATTATAATCTTCTTCACTAAATTTCTTTAAGACCTTTGATTCGTCAAAGTATGCAGTATTAATGCTATAGAGAAACCCCGAGTATGAAACTTGATTCACATGAGAAATACTAACAAAAAACCAACTTATCAAGATCATTCGTCATACTGAACAACCCCGAGTTGTCAAAACAATTCTAAGCAAAAAAGGCAAAATCCATCCTTCATAAAACCCTAAAAAGATGAGATACAGTACAGTCCTACGAAAATACCGAAGGATATCTTGAACCAAATACAGAACAAAAACAAGAAAATGAATACCAATATAGCTAAGACATCAATAATCGTCCATGGTAAAGAACGAGATTATTGGAACAGTATATCAGATTTTGGAGGGTCTTTTTTGGCTAAGTAGAGGCTAAAGAGAGCTTGAGAAAGAGATACGAGAGGGATAAGTGGAGTGAGAGAAAAAAGATTTCGGATTTTGATAAATAAATTTAGCGGTAGATCCTTGTTTAAGGATTATTCATGCGGATTAAAGAAAATTTGGACGGCAGATATTTGGTTTAGGCTTCTCATACGGATTAAGGCAGGTGTGAAAACCATGTAGTTCACCCATGTAAACATGAGCTCGGCAAATGATCCTATAAAGTTGACTAATTATCCAGTTATTTTGATGATGATCTAGTTATTTTGATGACATTTAGTAAGATCGAGTAAAATTGGATTGAGTTGTGCATAATTAGTTAAATTGAATGTGATTTAGTAAAATTAATGGAAAATTGAATACAATCTGATTGAACTATTATATGGATAATCAGTCAAACCGAGTCTGGTAATATTGAGTATGATCAAGCTATTTGGATAAAATTAAGAAAAAATGAGTAAAATTGAATTGAGTTTGTGGATAATTAGTCAATCTAAATTCGATCTAGTAAAGTTGAGGGAAAATTGAATAAGATTATACTGAATTAGGTAGACTTAAGTGGACAATCCGTCATATTGAGTCTGATATGATAATAATGAGTATGATCTAGTTATTCTGATGAAATTAAGTAAAAATGAGCAAAATTATACTGAGTTTGTGGAGAACTTGTCAAATTAAGTGTGATCTTGTAACATTGAGGAAAAATTGAGTATAATTGGATTAAATTAGATGGAATTAGGTTGATAATCAATCATGATGAGTCTGATCTGATAATATTGAGTATGATTTAGTTATTTTGATGGAACTAAGTAAAACTAGATTGAGTTTGTGGATAATTAGTCAAATTAAGTGTGATCATATAATGTTAAGGGAAATTGAGTACAATTATATTGAATTGGATGGATTATGGTGGATAATCAGTCATACTGAGTCTAATATGATAATATTGAATATGATCTAGTTATTTTCATGAAATTAAGTAGAATTGGCAAAATTAGATTGAGTTTGTGGAAATTTTGTCAAACGAAGTGTGATCTTGTAATGTTGAGGGAAAATTGGGTATAGATGGAATTAGGTAGATAATCAATCATGTTGATTATGATTTAGTTATTTTGATGGAATTAAGTAAAATTGGATTGAGTTGTAGATGATCAGCCAAATTAAGTGTGATCTTGTAATATTGAGGGAAAACTGTGTACAATTGGATTGAATTAGATGGAATTAGGTGGATAACCAGTCATACCGAGTTTAATTTAATAATATACTGAGTATGATTTAGTTATTTCGATGGAATTAAGTTTGATTAGTCAAATTAAGTTTGATCTATTAATGTTGAGTGAAAATAGAGTACAATTGGATTTAATTATATTAGATGGATAACCAGTCATACTGAGTCTAATCTGATAATACTGAATATCATCAAGTTATTTTGATGAAATTAAGTAAAATTAAGTAAATTGGATTGAGTTTGTGGATAGTTAATCAAACTTAGTGTGATCTTGCAATGTTAAGGGAATTTCGAGTACGATTGGATATAATCAAATTGAATTAGGTATATTATCAGTCATAACAAGTCTGGTCTGATTATATAGAGTATGGTTTAGTTATTTAAATTAAGTAAAATTGAGTTAATTTGGATTGGGTTTGTGGATAATTAATCAAATTATGTGTGATCCTGTAATGTTGAGGAAAATTAAGTATAATTAGATTGAATTTTAGATGGAATTATGCGAATAACCAGTCACATTGAGTTTGAGCTGATAATATTGGGTGAACATTGAGTATAATTGGAATGAACTAGATGGAATTAGGTGGATAATCAATCATACCAACGCATGTGGGTTCAACCGAGTAATGTTCTAACACAATTATTTTGGTGAGTGTCATGGGTAGCGAGTACTCACGAGGAACTCACGCGAGGAAGAAGAGTTTAACTACTTCAGTATAATCTTAGTATTGCGACAATCCCGAAATGATATTATATATGGAAATCATATCGACGCTCATAGAATTTTTTAGTTACATATAATAAGCAGTCCTTTATTCAGTCTCATGTGAAAAAATTGTCAATCGACTATAGATAATTACAAAATAAACATGCAATCTTTGCTTATAGGTCGGGGAGCCCGTTTATTTTTCAAATATAAAGTATTCACTACTAAAAGATACTGAATAAAGTATTGATCAATATTGTTTTTCCTAATTGTCATCCTGCATATGGAAAAAAATGTCTTTGCCGGAAGAACACCTTCTAGTGTACCAATGTCAACGCCTCCTCCAGTTACCTTAAATCTTTCTTCTCAGAAGTATGCACCTTTATCACTATTACATACACAACCCGTAAATGAGTCGAATCTCTAAATGTAAGGCACAATTCTTTACCACCTTCTCATCTTGCTCAAGGCGTAAGGACCAAGGCAATATCTAAATTACCTTACTTTATTGTACTCTAATTCACATATGCAGCCCCTGAAATCAATGTTCTTACTTAATTTTTCTTAATGTTCCAATATGTTTCCAGGATTTTATTATTCCAGTACATGTATCTACATATATGTTAATTGATAAGTTGATGTTTTATTCCTTAGTATCATCTATACAGACTTACTGCAGAGGATTAATAAGGAATTATACTATCTAGTAAGTAGTTGCTTTTTCTGCAACATTGGTTTCAGTTGTTGGAAGAAACCGGGAAATGTGAAGTATATTTGAGAAAATTTGGGTGTGGTAATAATAAGTGTCGATAATTGTTGGTAAATCTTTAAAAGAAGAAACCACAGTGCATCGAAATCCTACGTAAGTTACCTGACTAAGAATTTATATAGATTATTGTTGAAAATGAGTTCAAAGTTATAAAAGAGAATGAGGATGTATGGTAGTCTCGAAAATTAATTTCCTTGGTGTAAGTTACTAAACTGACTCAGAATCCTATGTCATTTATTTCTAAGTATCAGTACTACGTAAATGATTGCGGGTGATTGTATCAGTTGCCATGAAGTTGCATACCGAATCATTCGTTTTGTGTTTTTTTTATGATGGTTTTTTGTTAAGCATAAAAAATAGTTCCCTTTATAGTACCTTAGAAGGATCTTAATTTCATTAAGGTTTATTGAACAATTATTTCCTCACACACTTGCCATTTTTTTTATCACCCCTCTTCGTTATTTAATAGTTAGAATTAGAATTTCCCAAACTGAAATGGTTACTCATTTATATACATGCCAAGTCATCTGCCATCCATAGGACACGTTTTTCCCTAACCCATAATAGAAAGGTTTTCTTATTTTATGGATTTAGTCATTCTGATTAACTTGCTAGATTACATTTTGAAACAAATACTTTTTTATTTGTACTCTTTAAGAGAAAATTTACTTACCCAAAGGCAAGAAATCAATACAAGTCATCGAGTATATTATTTCATTGAAAAAAGTTTATATTTTTGCTTTGATAATGATATATGGCATTATTTTTTTCAGTTTTTTTTCTTATATATACTCGAGGTAACCCGTTTATGGGTTTTGTATGTAATCATCATTTTTGTATCTTCTACTTATATGTACTTCTTGATGTGAACTTCCTAAGTGATTTAGTGAAAGAGTGGATTAGAAAAGAAGACCAGTAGGCAGTAGCATCTGAAACTTCCCAAGAAAGATAATTACAAAAATTAAGTAGTAAGTTACATTTATCCTTATTGTAGAACTTAAATGTATATTATATTTGTTTTTGGTAGAAGTGTTTGCATAAAATCTTATGTTCTCTTTGTGATTTCTACATGTGTGTAGAGTGTGCATATTTAGTATTGTCATAGTTCTCTTTGATCCTGAGTTTGTCTTTTAAGTTTTAAGTCATAAAAAACCAGTACTTTCCAGGCTTTCAAGTTAAACAACGCATCGCACAGTCTTATTGATTAAGTATTTTCTATTTACAATTATTAATTATTTTATTAACCCAAGTCAGTTTCCTTTGCAAATAGTTCGCTACCCAAGATTGCTTTAACTTTCTAACTCGATACTCTTTACTAAAACTGTGCACCTTGGGTTTGCTGACCAATACACTTTCATACCAAGTTTGTGTTTGAACTGTATCTGTTATGTCTAAATTGTATCCTATATTATGTTTTCACTCAGTTTGTCACTCTGGAATTCCTATCTAATTATTATTCCTTTTGTTGTGCAGCTACTTATGATGGGGTCACAAATATTCTGAGGTTACACCTCTTCTAGCAGATAGCGTTTCTTTCCTTGATGCAAGTTTGTTGTATGAGGTTACACCTCTTCCAGCATATACTGTTTCACTTACATCACTTTTGAGGACATTAAATCATGTCATATCAATACCTATCTCATTGGTTAGTCATGTTAATCTTTTTTTTTTTTTCGTTTGGCTAATGATAACATATTCACCTTTTTTATATAATTAATGCTTGGGATCGCAGAGGTTGTAGGGGTTTCAACTAACCTAACAACAAAGAAACCACTCAAGCAAGGTTCTAGCCTTCCGTGTGTTATATGCTGGCATTAAATCATTAGTTTTGGTTCCTTTGATTGTCTTCCTAATTACCGCCATAACCTTTATACAACAGTCTTAAAGTCGAGGTCACACTTAGGGGCGACTCAACCAGAGAGTTTGCCAGAAATCCGGATGAGTATGGAATCAATCTTGCTCATGTGGTTTTTGTTGCGGCGGGTGCATATGTGATATATTATCTGGGTACACACTCTATCATGCTAATATCCTTTTCCAAGTTAAGTAGAGTTTTTCTCAATCCACTTTATGTTAATTATTCTCATTTGCGTCTTCCCATGCAAGTAGTCGTTGTTATCATCAAGTGCTGCAAAAATATTCTTGAACGTGGACATTCTAGAAGTGACAGATATTAGAGAAAGGTACAACACTTATCCAAATATTAATTTGGTTATCTTCTATTTGGTTACAGACACAGTTAAACTTTGATGCAATTTAATTTATACTTCCTACAAGTCCTGCCAATGCAAACCATCCCGTGAAATCACATTACCCACCAAAAAAGGTTATTCTCCCGTCGACTTTTCTGTGTTTGAACAACATGGAGTGAACTTTTAAATGCCTACATTTTGAGCAATATTATTATTATTTTTTTGTCTACCGTTGTTATTTATTGGAAATGTATTGCACTGGATATACTAAAAAAGAAAAAAAATCAATTAAATGTTATTTATCCCTATACTTCTACACCCTTAATTAAGTCTATATATCACTGACTCATGCCCCTGAAACATAAAAAACTCGATGATCAATACAGATAAGGTATTATATATTAAAAAAAACGTACTAAGGAAAGTTATAACAAAATACTCACTCCAAAAAAGAATTAAAAGTTACAAGTTCGCTCGATGCAGTTCCAAAAGGGTATTACATATCCGTGTAGTAGTTTTAAATAAAATTGAGGAGTTTTTGTGGGTATACCTCTTGTAAACCCTCACGAGACTATAACTCGTCCACTAAGGACACCTAGGGGTTTAATGGCTTGTTGCACATGCTAAGTGTAACTGTGATTCCCGCGAAAGTGAGTTAGGTTAGTTTAGGATATATAATTTGCCCGAGGACTAGCAAAATCTAAATGTGGGGGAATTTGATAAGTGCATATTCTCTATATTTTTAATGTCAATTTCATGCACTTATTTGCTAAATTTCTTGTAAATTATTGTGCATTACGTTTGTTTTTGTTTATTTATCTTTTATTATGTGGAATCATCCAAAAGAAGTGAATTTGCACTTAATTGTGCAAGAAAAGAAGTGCTACAAAGGAATATAGACCCAAGACGAAGTGGAACTTGTCCAAATCCATGATTTCTTGTCATCATCTCATAGAAAAAGAAGAGACAAAGGCAACAACGAAAGAATAAAGTCTCCCGTCTTCGTATGAGGAAGTTATAAGAAAAGTAAGAAATTAGACTTGTCGGTTCCCCGGAACTGACATAACATTTAAGGTTTAATGAAGAGTTATAAAGGCGCTAGCATTTTTACTCAGGGTAGCCACATTTTGAATATTTATAAAGTCACCTGGCAGATCGTTAAGGGAACCTTCATCTTCACCACTTTTCAACTATGTAAAATTAGGGTTAACAACATGGAGTGAACTTTTAAATGCCTACATATTTGAGCAATTTTTTTATTTATTTTTTGTTATTTGTTGGAAATGTATTGCACTGGATATACTAGAAAATGATAAAATTTTCAACTACACGTTATTTATTTGTATACTTCAACACCCTTAATTCAGTCTACACATCACTAACTCATGTCTCTGAAACACAAAAGAACCGATGATCAATACAGATAAGGGATCACTAAATTAAAAAAGAAGTACTAAGGAAAGTTTTAACAAAATACTCACACCAAAAAAGAATTAAAAGTTACAAGTTTGTTCGATGCATTTTCAAATGGGCATATCGTAGTTTTAAATAAATAAATAAATAAAATGCTTGAGAGTCAAGCAATTTTTTTTCCAAACGACTGAAGATCAGCCTCTCAGTCTCCACTTTCACATACTTCTTCATACAAAGGAGTGTATGAATAATTTTAGGCGAAAGTGGAACACTTCTCATCCTATAGTAGCACCTAGTTTGATCATTTTTGATCAAAGTCTTTCAATTTGAATGAGAGTTCTCATCCCGTAGCCCTTGCTCTTAGATAGACCAAGAAGCAACTAAAATTAAATAGAAGATATAGAAAATAAAAATAAACAGTTAACATATATTTATTTTTTGAACATATTCTCGGGATGTATATACATCTCTGATTAATATCTAAGGGTTTGAAAGACATCCCTTACATAAGTTGTCACGGGGTTGACCTCATCACATCAGAACTCTGTGTAAGATTTCCTACCATAAGGAAGGAACACACTACTTTTATCTTCGGCTAAACTGTTCTCATGATACATAATGTTCAGCTGAATATAGAGAAATATACAAGTGATACTTAGAGGAAGAATTCCCACTAAAGATATAGAGAAAATTTTGAAATAGTAGGTATTACCATTCAAAAAAGTAAATCAAGATTTTGTCTATAATCAAAGTTTTAACAAAAAAAAATTCAGGGTTTCGATGAAATAAATTTTAAAAAATATCTTTCTGATGATATAGATGAGTTTAGATGTTAAAATAGAGAGTTAGATAGAAGGGAAAACTTACTACGATGAGCTTAAAGAGACTGGCTTCTTTATAAGAAAGAGAAGTTCAAATATTTGAATAACATATATTATGGTGTCGGTAAGTAACATAATTTGCTCTATTCAATACATGGTGAGCGAAAATCATGAAGAAGTGAATCCATAATTATTACAGTTGAAACGGAGGAGGGAGGAGGTGAAAAAAATTGAAAACCTTAATTTTTATTTGTAAATGATGTAATTTTAAAATAGTGGTAAAAGATTCGATACTCAGACTTGTAAAGATTCGATTTTTAAACCTAATTTTTAATAACTAAAAACAAAACAGATTTAAGTAAAATTGATTTCAAATTTTTGGAAAGAACTGATACTAAGGATTCCACCATTAACCAATTTTTCAAGTGATAAAAATCTTGCAGCTCATATATTTCATTTTATTCAAAAGAAAGTTAGATTTTCAAAATAATAGTTCTAAATCGAAAGCATGAGACATCAAAAGCTCTAAGCTCAGCATGACTCATCAAAAGAAAACACAACTAATTGATAAAAAACCATTTTTTCAATTCCAATTCAAAGCAAATAATAGTAAAAGAATTGCAAAAAATAAATAAAATAAGAATTACCACTTTATTATTGGAAAAATATCTTCCTTCGTCGCCCCAGTGATGGTGATTAGCTTATCATGTTGGAAACACTCTCAAAATAATTGTTCATAGCTCAAAAAGTGTTTACAATGAAGAAATAGAAGTAACACAGAAGAACGGATACGTTTATAAACGTTACATAGAGTGTTCTCTGCGTTGCTGAAGAAGAAAAAAATAAAGTACGGACCCTGGACGCTGTAAAAATACGAAGGAATAAGCGACGGGTTCAGCGACCGGTTTCTGAAGACTTATGTTATTCGTGTTCTTCCACTAGCAGAATTCTTTTTTCTTCCTGGATTTTTTCCGGTGGATCTGGCTTGCTTGTTTCTTGATATTCTTTGCTATTTATAGGATTATCTAACCATAGGAACCGTTCTTAACCGATAAGGACTCAAAGAAGAGTCCAAATCAAACTCCAAATTGTTGATAATCCGAAACACGGAGAGTTATCCTTTTCCGGCTGTGACATGAATTTTCCAACGATATTTCCGGCATGAATCACTCTAGTTAACGTGTGTTGATCATATCTTGGGTGTTTCTTCAATTTGGGATATCAAAAACAAGTTTTAAACCCCTTTGAATTCGGTTCAGCATCATCCAGAATAATTCTTACGTAAAACTTTTCTTCCCGCCATTTTCCTGAATTTGAATTTGAATGAAGGGTGCCCCCAATCCAACTGGTGGATGCCTTTATCAATTTTGGTGGGTGCCTTTAGTAATTTTCCCGGGTGCCTTTAACAACTTTTTGAGCTAATTTTTTCACAAATATTTAATTCTCAAAAATACCTACAAAGACATAAAAACCCATAAATAGTACAAAATCGAACACTATCAAAATAGATAATCGAGCACAATTTAGACACAAAAATGTGTCTATTAAATACCCCAAACTTAATATTTGTTAGTCCTCGAGCAAATCTAATCTAGAAATAAAATAAAATCCTAACTCACTTTCGCAGGAATCGCGACTACATGTAGCATATGTAATAAGCCTTTAAACCCCTAGGTGTCCCTAGTGGACGAGTTTTGTCTCGTGAGGGTTTACAAGAGGTATACCCACAAAACCCTTACTCCAAATATTAACTACTCGTGAAAGATTGAGGATAAACACTAAACAAGCTATTTAGTTGGCATACTAAATTCTTCGGTTATGGGAATCATTACCCTATATGAGTCCAACTGTTGTACATGAGTTTTTACTCAAGCATACTAAAATTCATATATAAGAAAACAAAGCTCTACTCAGATAGTCGTTAAACCACAATACTCATAATCTATCAAAGTTCAATCACATGAAAAGATTTAGAAGATGGATATATAAGTAATGAATGGTGCATATCTTGACTAAGGTGGACGATGTTTCCCATATCTGTCTGAAGGTCAGTGCCAGGATGAATCTTAATGGATTGAGATACATGGTATAATCGTAATATTAATATCGATTCAACTGGTATATACAAGGGTCTCAACGATCGATTTATTAAAAATAAAACAATTATAAATATACTGACAACAAGATTGGATCAAATTGAATCCAAGTGCATGGTCCTTTTCAGCAGATTACATGATAGTTCCCATGGATCCTGCGTTCCACGCTTTCTTAGGCGACGAAGACAAGGAGAACACACACATATTGCTATCAAAGTGTCAATACTCGATTTTTTTTTTTTGAAATGAGAATTAAAAATGGGGCTTGATATCAACACTCTATTTCATCGTGGCGGCGATAACAATTTGATACTGGGCCCCACCAAATCGCTTAGAGAAACACAAATTGCAAAAATATAAACAGAAGGTGATATGGTCGAGATAGACTCCGAGATATGCTGACAACTATCATGTTATTTCTAACACCTGAGCTAGGCATCCTTTTATGAATAGACCATTTAGCTGGGCACACCAATTCCTATAGAAAAAAATCTAAGTTTCTATCTACCTAGAATGGTTAGTGTCATACTGAATTGTTCATAAGTTTCTAGACTTTGGAGTTTCATATTTCATTAAAAGTTTCTCCCTTACCCCCAAACTTAAATCTAACATTGTCCTCAATGTTTCTAAAGATGAATGATTAAAAGCATGAACAAGGATAAATTGTTACCAATCGAAAGAAAGGAGTTAAGGAAAGATATTACCATATCGCATGAGCATGGGTTACCTCCCAAGAAGTGCTAAGTTTAAAGTCTTCAGCCAGACTAAGAAAGAATTAGTCACCTCATAAAATCTTATAGCAATAGTCAGAACAACTGTGGGTCATCTGAATCAAATAATACTATCCAAAATAGAAAGAAACTGTAGCAGGCCCAGAAACTGAACAAACCGAGCACACCCTTATCTAGTTTTCTGTTTAAGACAACTACTTCTATCTGTGGTTCAGGTTCAGGCTCTATATAAGTGTCTAGATAAAATATTTTCATGGGCTGGATTTCCTCATAAGCAGGATCAACGGGATCAGGTTGTAGAGTCTAGAATAACTCAACTAAAAACTTAGAAGCACATAATAATAACCCGAATAATTGTGGATCCTCAAAGTCAATCAGATTTGACTCACACAATTGACTACTATGAAGGTGGTCATTCTTAAACAATGTGTCGATTCTAATTCCCTAAAGTAATTAGGCTTAGTCTCAAAACTTAAAAACCCATAAATAGTATAAAATTGAACATTATCAAAAAAGATAATCGAGCACAATTTAGACACAAAAATGTGTCTATCAGTAAACGAAAAAGGGATTGCGGGGAGAGTTATGTAGGGGAGGAACTGATTTGGAAACGTATGAAATAACATGTCTTGACCATTGGATGAAGGCTTAATATAAGGGTTTATTGTGAACCACGATTTATATATTCCACATCAAAAGAATTGGTAACCGTCAATCGCTCCAAAAAAAAAATTATGAACCATCAAATTGGGCAAACACCGTTTCTTTTTGTATGATAGAAATAACTTTATTTTAGAAACCAATTATTGGGGATGTACACTTTTGCTCTTGGGGGCTTACAAGATGACAAAATAGGGTCATCTTGTAACCAACCCAAGTGTCCCTTATCCTAGTATTTATAATAATGCCTAGACTGCCCTAGATCAATTAGTGTTAATTCTAAACTAATTAACAATTAGTTAGTTGATTAGATTAATGAATTAGTTTATAGTTAGTGTTTTGATAATCAAAAACATTATCATTTTAGTTTTGGAGGGAGAAGAAGAAGAAGAAGAAATGGAAAAAAAGAAAAAAATTCTTTTAAAAACCTAGAAATTTTGATTTCAACACCCAAATGAGTGATTCTAACGAGAGTTATGAGGTAGGTGAATCCTCTTCTTCTAAATCAAATAAAACATTCATACTACAAAACAATGATCCTGAGATTGATGATTTTCTAGATAATCAAGAGTTTTTAACCAAACTCAAGAATATGAACCTTACCATGATTTTGAAGATCCAATCCAAGAATATGAAGAAAATTAAGCTCAAAATAGTCATGTATACATCTAACTTATCTCAAATACTGTTTTTGTTGCATGTAATTGCTTAAAATACGTAGAAAGTTTGAACTTTTTGCTGCCAGAAAACCCCCATATCCCAGACGTAGATTGGTTACGGCTGGGAAATCATGGTTTCCTAGCCGTATAATTATCTACGACTAAGAAATCATGAACCCCCCAGCCGTAAACTCTGAAATACGACTGGGGAAATAAGAACTCCTAGCCGTAAAACATACCTATGGCTAGGTCATGTCCACGAGAACTCAGCCGTAGGTGTATGAGCATATTAAATGCTATTACATGCTATCCATTTCGACTGGAAAAGCTGGTTTTATACCCAACTCAGGATCACTTACGGTTAGCAATTGAAATAAAGCTAGCCATAAGTTAGTTTTGACGGATGGTAATGCCAACCGTAATGGAAACTCAGGTTCGATTACGGTTAGGTTATGTACAAAAGTTAGCCGTATAATTTCCTGTTTTTCTTACGCCTATGTTTCATTTTTCTTAGATGGAGCCCATACTTGAAACAATGGAAGATCAACCCCCAGCTGTTAGCTTATTGAATGAGGATACAAGTGATCATTATGCCAATAACTTTGAATGGGAACATATAGACGATGCGAAGAAATGGGCTCGAGAATAAGGGTTGAAAAAGATGTGCGTTATAGTTCAAAACAATCAAGTAAGACCCACCTTCTTTCAAATGGTTTGCGAGAGTTGTGGGAAATACAAGAGTCAACAAAAAAAGGGTTTTGAGTATAAATCAAAGAGCGCGAGGAAGAGGGGAGTGCATCATACAAAGAAGTGCGTTTTCCCTTTTAAGCTTAAATTTAAGTACAACAATGTCAAGAAAGTGTGATTTATGAGTGAGGTGATATAGGGATTTCATAACTGATAGGATTTTTTAACCTATAACTGCAATCGCACGACAACTACAAAGTAGAAACGGCAAGCACGAGTTTTCCCATAGAGATTGATTATAATATTTCTAATCAATAACCTAATTATGTGCTAAAAGAAATTGTTGTGGATGAATTTTATGACTTAAATTTAAAATTAACTAACAAAGTTGATTAATTAACCAGAGAGAGAATATTATGGTTATGGATTCCACTACTTTTAATGTTTACAAAACTTTAAATTTAATCACTTAAACTTACTCTCAAAATACTCAAAACAATTTTGAACTCAATCTCATGTTTTGGAAAATAAAACGTTGAAAAACCATTATTACGACTATCGTCGTTTGGCAAAAATATAACTTCCTTTGCTTATAAAATATGAATAGCTAAAACTATTCAGAATAATTATTATAAAACTTTCAAAAAAGAGAAATTATTAATCGTCGATTGGCATGAATAAAAAGAGTAATTTTGTTTAAGAAAATTAAATTT
>JAJJMC010027712.1:3246307-3264539 GCA_023531435.1 Papaver californicum | reverse complement strand
AAAAGAACGACCCACGTAATGTGTATTAAGCTCCAGAACTGTTGTAGACACTGTAGCAGGGACTGTTGCAAAAGGTGTTGGTTTTGAAAGATTTGGTAACGGCTATTAACAACAGTTTGGAACTGTGTCAAACTTCTTCTTCTTCAACCTCTCGCTGTGAGCTAAGAAAAATTGCAGAGTGATTTTTCTTTTGATTCTGTCTCTCCCCCTCCTCCTCTAAGCTTCTCCCATATCCTCTATTTATACTAGACATCCATATACTTCTCGAATCTTCCAACAAATCTTTTTAATTAATGATAACATCTCGGCCTGATTTTTTTCTTCTATGTTTAACCTCGAGAATATTATTGCTTCCCGTTTTCTTCTCTTACACGCTGGCAGAGTTTCAATGAGAATAAAATTCTTGATTATTTTTGCCTTAGTAGAAACTTGAGAATTATGTCTTCTTAATATTACAATCCAATAATACTCGAGAATGGAAAACCTTCCTGATTTAGCTTTCACGAGAATTTCTTTGTTTTATTCGAGATCCCAAACTTGTTCAAACTCTTACACAAATGGAAAGAATATATCTTGCCTTAACAACCCTTGAAATCCTTCCAAATTTTCATTCCCAGCTCATGCAGACAAACCAGAAAAAATCCAGCCACTTTTTGTATTTGAAATAAAGAGAATGTATGCTTTTATCCAAGCATGGGGTGCCTTTAACAATTCACTTATGGTGCCTTTATCACCTTTTAAGCCCATCTTTTCCACAATTGCTAATTCACAAAAATACTTACAAAAGATCAATACTAGTATAAAAATTGAGAACTAACACTATAATATGAAATCAAATTAGACTCATAAATGTGTCTATCAATAACCACCCAATTCCGGAGAGTTTGATCAACCGTCCTTATGCGGAAAACAGGGACGAAGACACTAGTAGGGTGGGTGGGTCCATGGACCCACCCAAAATCTTCTTTTTTCCTAGTTAGTAATAAATTTATAACGGATATAAGTGTTACAAGAGTGTTTTATCACATTCATTTTTGTTACAAATGTCTTTAAGTTTCGATTTTAATATTTTTCGAATTGACGGTGTCACGATTATAGATATTATTGTGTTTAAATGTACCATTGAATTTGTAGCAAAATATTCCATAAACTAATTATACTTTGATGCCCCACCCAATTAAAACTTCTGGCTCCGTCACTGGCGACAAGGATCAACCCCAAAGAGATGGAGCTATTACATATGTCGAGTTAACAACGCGCAAGACCTACTGATATCCTTTGTAGTATGAAGACATTAAACAAAAATAACTTATCTACCTTGACCACTATCTATAATGCAAGAAAATAATTGAGAAGTGAGCAATGCCAAAATAGAGAACTTATGCAATAATTATTGTATTTTGGGGAAAAGGCGAACTATACAGTAGTCTATGAGAAAGATGAGAATGTGGAAGTGATGTATCTTTTGTTGGCTCATCCGGAGTTTATAACATTGGCAAGATGCTTTCATAAAATTCCTTTTATGGATTGCACGTATAAAACGAACAAGTATAAGATGCCGATATTGAACTTTGTCGGGAAAATATCGACGAAGTCGCCTTTTAGTGTTGGGTTTTGTTTTTTACAAGATGAGGCAGAGGAAAGTTACATGTGGGCATTACAAAAGATAAAGTTATTCTACCAAGAGGGCTTTACTCCCAAGGTTGTGATTACGGATAAGGAGCAAGCATTGATGAAGGCGATAAAGCGTATTTTTCCCGACGCACATCATCTTCAATGCACGTTCCATATATGGAACAATGTCCAAACCAATTGCAAGCCCAAAATTGTACCACCAAGGAAAATTGAGATGACGAGGATTAACAAACTACCGGTAGAGAAACAACAAGTGGAGAAAGACAAATTCGAGGAAAGTGACAAAGTAGCCAAGGTAAAATGAGCTAGTTTTAGCTTAGAGTGAGATGCTTTGACTTGGTTGATGTTGGAAGAAACTTACTTTCAAAATGAGTATATGCTAATGGCCAATTGGGAAAGCTACCCGGACGTTCTAGAGCATTTGAAGAAACAATTGTTGGATCCCCATAATGCGTGGGTAAACAAACATAAAAACTATGAAAACCAAGCGACTAGCACGGTCGAGTTATCCCACAATCGATTCAAGAGGAAGCTAAATGGGTGTGATAGTGGATTTGTTGTGTTGTTTGATGATATGGAAGACTACTTCAAGCATGATCTCGGACGAATCAAATGGATCTTTGAATTTATCCGATCTAGAAAGAATGTTATCTATTTGGACAACCCTTGGCTACGAGGAATAACATTCTATACCTTTCATTGGGTCATTGAGAAGATAATGGAAGAAGTTGAAGAGATGAAAACGCTCATTCCGAGTGAAGAGTGTATTTGTCCCAACATGTTGGCTTTGGGACTTCCATGCCGGCATGTGATATCTAGGTACGAAGAAGAAGTGATACCAATCGAAGACGTGGATCCTTTTTGGAAACAACTTTCATTCAACGATCCATTACCAAATGAAGGCTTAGATGATGTGTTTTGCAACACCGAGGCTCACAAAGAATCGTTTGACAAGTACGCTTCATTAAATTCGTCCCAAAGATAAATTTGGTTGTACGAGTTGCGGAATTTAACTGCCCTTTCACTAGAGACGATATTATGGAACCAACAAAGAGACAAGAAAAGGTTAGGCCTAGTACTAAAAAGACATGGGAATGAAAGAGAAAAGATGCGAATATAATGGTCCAAGAGAATACAAAATTATTGAAAAAGAATGCAAAAATTGGAGTTTCAAATCAAAGAGAGCCTTCGGATTTTGAGCACTTAAGAGCCTTGTATGAGGAAGAGGATGTGAAAATAAAAGGGACGACTATAAACAAACATAGTCGAAGTAAAACGGAAGAAGGCGGACCAAGCGTTAAAAATATAAAAGGAAAAGATCCAGAGCTTTCTTCCCAAGGAAGTTCAACCTATAAAGTTGATTCTTCTAAAATTGGTATTACAAAATTAGAAAGAAGGATGTTTGATTTTAAAGGAAAAGCTACGACGGTTGAAGAAAATTCGGTAATGATAACATCAAATTACAAGAAGGAGACAGTTCGTATCGCAAGAGGAACGATGGAAGGCCCCCCAAGAGATGAGAACGGTCAAACTTACCGAACTAGGTACATTATTCGTGAAAAATACTTGGAGTATCTTCCCGAAATCATTCGACACTATATCAAAGCAACCGACGATGTTGATGGTGACAAGAATTGTGATTTCCATGTTTGCACGGAACAACTTGGAATTTATAGGGGGCCTGGAACTAACAATGTTGACGAATGCACCTACATAAGGAAAAAGATATTGTGTGAACTCCTAAAATACCGGATTTCTACAAGGCAATGATGAGATATGGAGAAGATGTAGAACAAGATGCGGATATTGAGGAAAGGTTCGTTGCATTTGAAAGGAATTTAAATTGCAACGTAAACGTTACAAGTGATCATTGGATGTCTATGCCCATTTACGGCCACTTACTCGCCGAAGCATCTCTTGCGTCGTGCACTATATTATGTTGGCAATCATGTGTACAATCACACCAACCAAAACAACTTATATAGAAGAATTTTCTAATAGAAGAGTTTTCATGTCCCATGTACGGAAATGTCATTTTATGAGTCTCCAATTAAAAGAATATAACCCATTGCCTCCTTTGAGGGCCGCGTGCGACACCGAAATCTCCAAGGGTTGTGTCATAGGTTCGAGCACCAATTTGAACTTTGCAATGCGATGACCATGTCGAAAGCAAAAAAAACACCATATGTAATTGAGTAGATTTGATGAATGGTGGTGAGTATATGATAAGATATGTATTTTGAATCACTTATTATGAATGAGAATATATATTTTGGTAAACTATGTTATGGTTTCCCCAATTTTTTATTAAAAAAAACAGTGAAATGTGAAAATTCAGAACGACTTACGGATGGATTTTTGCTAGTATCGACCTAGCCGTAAGTGACCCTGGATTTTGAAAGTTGAATTGCTCCCAGGTATACGGCTAGGTTTACTAGGAAACCTGACCGTAAACTTGCATTGTACAAGTTTTACGATTAGGTTTTTAGCCAAATTTGGCCGTAAACCCGAGTAACATATTGAAATTCAAATTACACAGTATTACGGCTAGGTCGATAATGTGAAAATTGGGAAATTCTCAGCCTAAGTGACCCTGGATTCTGAAATTTCTATTAATTTGAAATCGATTTAAACCCAAATTGTAAATGTACTTCCATTTATTAAACACTACTTTAGCCCAATACATAATTTACAATAATTATTGCCCTTAAAATTCTAATATCTCATACGAAATATGAAGAAGTCCTTAAGGATAGAAAAATGAGGTTCAAGTGTGAAATTTGAACCCTTCCACTTTTTCCATTCCTTTCTAGCTTGAGATACGACCTCTTCATCAGTTTCACCTTCAAGTCGAAGTTTATCACAAAGATGAATTAAAGCCATATATTCTTTCACTTGTATTTGTATATCCATACATCGACAAAACAAATTAGTACATTACGGTTACGTATTAGTTTTACCGGTGTCGCTACAAAAGTTGTCGTGAATATTTTTCCAATAACTAAGACCGACTAAACCACATTGCCTTCGTTCTTCTCCTCTCTTTGGATATCATAATACATAGTTTTTGAAAATAAATAAGTCTTCATCCAAAGGAAAATTGGGTCGATCCATTTTGAAGTATACTAGAGTGGGAATGTAAGAGTTTTGGATGGATAATATGGATACAGAAGGTGTGATTTTGATTTGGCCAATTGAGTGTATATAGGTGGAGTTATTTTTTATAAAAACCCACCCAATTATTGTTCTAACGGTTTTATTTTCAAACAATACCCATCTAACTAGTGTTCTAACGGCTATTTTTGAAAAACACCCTAATAAAGTGTGCTTTAGTAAAAAATCATGCCAAATTACGGCTAGGAAGTACAATATCGATCCAGCCGTAACAGTTATTACGACTAGGAATCCTGACAGTAAACAATAATAACGGCCTCTTACAATTAGCAATTGTGGAAAACGTAGTCGTAAGTTGCCTTGTATGTCTGTAGTTTCACACATAAAACGCTAATACTCTTTCATAACAGTTTTATTGATCGAAAGGACATTCAAATGAGGGAAAAGAACTAACTAGATCATAAGATTACACTAAAATAGTTATTCTATGTTGAAACATAATTTTTTTTCTTCCAAGACCTTATAACATTCATGATGGTTGAAAATTTTCCCACTGGTTTGGTGATATCGTTCAAGAGCCCTATCTCTTTGAAAAATAAATGGACAATAAGTTAGAATGTTTTATTCAAATCGGATTTTATAAGAACATTCTTTTATAAACAACTTATTGAGATATACTTACTCGTCCCGTACTTGACATTTGAGGATAAATTTCCTTCAACCAAAACAATTCCCTTCTCATAAAATCACATTTATCATAGATCATTTCAAATCTTTCCTTGGTTCCATTCATTGTCCTTGAACCTCTATTCCCGTCTAACGCCACAAAAATGTGAAATACACGGTTCCAAAAACAATCTGTGGTTTGAGAAACGTTTCTGTTTCGACCTGAGTCAGTTTGTGACCGTCACCCGTGCCCGAACTATAACAACATCTTCTCCGGTGCTGAATGTAGAAGCCATGATTGTGTTTTTTTTGGATAAAGAAGAAACTAAATTGGGAAGTGAGGATAATGTTGAAAAAAACTTCCTCTATATATAGATGAAAGACCCAACGGCTAGATTTTTTGAAAAATATGGTCGTTGGGAGAAAATATATTGTTCAACAAAAGCAATTATTGCTTTAGTTTGAATTTATTTTCCACTTACAGCTAGGAAATGGGTGTATCGACCTAGCCGTAGACATACCAAAATGCTATATACGATTAGGTTTGTTAACATTTCCAGCCGTAAACCTGAATCAAATTATTGATTCTCAGGCTTACGTCTAGGATTCTAGCCATAAACTAAAGTCAGGGTCACTAACGGTTGGATAATGTTCTAGTGCTAGCTATAAGTAACCCTGGATTTACATGTGCGTCTTTTACGATTAGGTTTTATCAATGATGTCCTAGCCGTAAATGACCTTGAGTTGAGTTTTTTAGTTATTTCTACCATGAATTACTTCAAAAAAACTACAAGTCATTCATTCAATCCAAATTAAGAAACTTATGAAATAATAAAAGAACTAATAAAGCCAAAGGCAATGTTCAAATCCATAATCAACCACACTACGACAAAGTCTCAGATAACAAAAGATAAAAACACTAAGGGCTAAGGTTCAACAAAGTCCATAACTCATACATCTACTAAGACCAACATTCTCTTGAACATACTCGCCATATGATGATAAACATCCAGGCCTCCTCTTCGAACACCTTCGTTCGTCAAGTTTAACCATCTTCTTAAGCCCTTATAGAAGTTTTCTTTGTTTTTCAACACTCAACAACTCCCCAGCATCAATGGAACGGCTCAAGTCCTTGACCGACCACTTTGCTCGATTCCTAAAAATGTTCCACAAGCAAAAGTTGGGAAAAAATTAGTTTCACATTTATCTTTACGGCTAGGTCAAGCTACACGACCCAACCGTAACTAGACTTTCAGTTGGGAATGTTACGAATTCCCAACCGTTAAAATGGCATAAATACCAAGGTCCCCTGGTTGAATATAAAAACTAGCCGTAGAATACCATTTACGGCTAGGAGTTCATCTTTTCCCAACCGTAACATTAATCTACGTCTGGGAGTTCATCTTTTCCCGACCGTAATACTTTACTTACAGTTGGGAAATATGATCGACCTAGCCGTATACAATTCTTAAAAAAAAATTAAACCCTAACTTCATCAATCAAGCCAATTTATTCAATCAAAACCTAATATAAACAGTGGGTTTTTCGATTGTTACCTTATAGCAGACATTTTGTTAGGAATCACTGGTGATTGAACTTCTTCATCCACCAAATCTTCAATCCGTGGATCAACAACGGAGGAGGTTCCATGTTCAGTTGATGGTGGATTCACACCAATTCGGCCTGATCTTGTAACTGTTGACATGTTCCTGTTCATCTTGAAAATCAACGTAAATTTTTATCAGAGTTTGAGAAGAAATCAAAGAAGAAAAGAGGGATGAAGAAGAGAGGGATTAGGTTTTGTTTTCTTTTTTTTTTGATGATATGAGAGAATAAGATTAGTTTGATTTAAGTTTAGTTTTTTTTTTTTGGATTTGAACTGGATTTAGGTTATGATAGAGAAAGGGTAAGAATGTAATAATAATAATCAAAGGGTAAATATGACTTTTGAAAACAGATTAGGTCCCCCTATATCCTCATTTTGGACAAAATAATTCATTGCAACCCTTAAAGTGAAAAGTGTGTAGACCCAGTAATAGGTTTCTTATTTTATATTCAGTAGTCCCTTTAGAATTCGAGCATCCCTTAAAACTAGGGGTGAGCATGGGCCGGTATGGACCAGTTTTTACCTCATCCGCATCCAACCCAATTCATTGCGGATATTTAATTTGACATCCACATCCAATCCAACATCCAATGCATACGGATATTCCAATGAATTTGTTTTATAATTAAAGTTTATAATAGAGAAATAAAAGCAACAAGTCTATGGATCGTTTTAGAAATAAGAGTACATTATTTAAGGGTTTAAAATTGGATTTAAGTGTAATGCTTTGAAGTTACTTAAAATTTGAAGAGGAAGAAAAACTCGACCCCTTTGCAATGAGATGTTTTTGGTGTTTGGGATCAAGTGTGTCTTCCTATACATATATTGGTCTTGTATCTTGTAAGATCATCAAAGTATGACATGAAAGGAATACCTAATTTAGCAAATAAAAAAAAATAAATGTACTAACTTCATATTTGTACGAAGAAGTTTGATAAAAAATGTATATTTAAATGTGTTGTGGTTGGTTAAGCAAGATATATGAAGAGTACGGTTGGTGAGAGATGAGGTATTGTAGTAATTGTACTACATTTTGGGTTTCCATATATGTTTGTTATCTGTCTTCAGTGAAGAAATGAGAGAAAATATGAAATTGTTTTTGGGTTCTTTAATCTAATGAGTCTGTATGTCCAATAAATTTCAAGGTTTCACCAGGGCCCAATTCATAATCCGTTCGATTTCAAAAATCCCATCCGTATCTAACCCATTAACAAACAGTCCGGGTACCCACCCACAAATATACGGTTGGTCTGGGTCGAATCCAGGGATTCCGGACGAAATGCTCACCCCTACTTAAAACAAATTTCCTCATATAGCCTATTTTGGATAGCAAGAGCAAGGCCTAAGGATATTGGGCTGCATCCTAGTGTGCCCTAGGCCCTTAGCTGTCCCACCCAGAGTAAATACTCTAAAGAAAAAGGATATTTCTGTAATTAGAAACATATATCTTTCTCCATTCTCCTCTTCGATCAGTCCTGAAACCCTAGCGGCAGTTTCTTTCCAAGGTCTGTTCAAGTAAACCCCTTTTGAAAAACTTCTCCCAAATCGTGTGACTTCTTTACTAGATTAGTTGATTCTTGATCGGGCTAACGATTTTGTTTGAGGTTTTAACAGGTTCAGGTAAGTTTTTCTAGGAAATAATGGCGCCTCCAGCTAAAGGTCCAAATTTCTCTCAAAAGTATTCTTAATTCTTTTGTTTAGTTAGATTTGATGTTAATGGCGCTGTCCTTTGGTAGACGTTATCAATGTAAAGTGTATGATGGTTGAAAACTCTTAACATATTGCAAATATAGTTCAACATGACTTTGTTTTTGATAGTAGAATCATTTTAAAATTGACTCTTGGTTTTCCCCTTTGTTTCTTTCTCATTACCTATGGAACTATTCTTCCTTGTAATAGGTTTTTCCATTACCTAGAGAGGAACGATAACGAAAGTAAATAGAGTTGTTTATGGAATGACCTATTTAGTGGGCAGTTAAGTGCAGATTCTAGTAGATTCTTTCATGTAGTTTTGATGAACTACAAGCCAAAGGTGAATAGTAAATCAGGAATCCCTAAATAGCAAAAAAAAAACCCTTTTTGGGTGAATACCATGTATCACAGAGGCGTTTCACCAGAGAAATATCAAATTTCTCATGGAATATGGTGTTATAAAAGTCAATGTGGTTCATGACATTCACCCCAAAGGGGTTTCTTTTGTCTATTTTAGAATTTTAGACCTCGGTATTCATATTAGCTTACCTTTTAACCTGCGAAAGCATCTAAACCCTTTTTTGAAAGTCCAGTCCTGTTTAATTTCTAGCAACTAAACCCTTTTTTGAAAGTCCAGTCCTGTTTAATTTCTAGCGGAATTTTTTTTTCTGTATTATAAGAGATAAAATCTTGAATATAGTTGTAAATTGCTGGTTTGAGGAACATTGTTGCATGTATGACAAACACATTTTTGGACATGCGACTGATGAAGAGACAACTGTTCTGTTTACTGTTTGTTGTATCTTCCAACCGGCGCAACTTCTAAACATAGGTGTTTTTAATCTTACGCAGTAGCTACAAAGAAAGGCGACCCAAAGGCTCAGGCTGCTAAGGCAGCGAAGGCAGTTAAATCTGGTGCCTCAACCTTGAAAAAGAAGATTAAGAAGATCAGGACATCAGTCACATTCCATCGCCCAAAGACTTTGAAGAAGGAAAGGAACCCTAAGTATCCTCGCATCAGTGCACCTCCAAGGAACAAGCTTGACCACTACCAGATTCTTAAATATCCACTTACAACCGAGTCTGCAATGAAGAAGATCGAGGACAACAACACCTTGGTTTTCATTGTTGATATTCGTGCAGACAAGAAGAAGATTAAGGCTGCAGTTAAGAAGATGTACGATATTCAGACTAAGAAAGTGAATACCTTGATCAGGTGAGCGCTTCTACTCTTAACGAATGATTGATTTGCCATCAATTTTGTTCCTTTTGTAGAATCACAGTTTATTTTCTGAAAAGATATCTATACAATGTTTATCAGGTCCATGATCTAGATTAGTTTAAATAAACAACTAATAGTTATGTATCTAAGTTTATGGTTCAGGTGGTCTGAGCTGACTCTTTATAATCAGACTACTTCAAAATTTCACTGTAGGCTTTACACAGATTAGTTAAAGGATGTGCTGTTATATATTAACTGTTATTTTATTTGCTAGCGATTACATTTGTTATATATTAACTGTGTAACTTTGCAGTTTGGTTAAAGGATGTTCTGTATAATCTAAGTTCCTATTTAAAGATTTGGTACTTGTTATGTAAATTATATACCTTCAAATTGTGGTCTATTAATGCTGTAAATTACAGGTTTCCAATTCGAACACATTCTACTTAGTTTATATTGTGGTCAAATGATGCTGTAGAATATAGGTGTCCTATACGAGCATTTTTCTATACTTAGTTTATATCTTGTTGTGTAAATGAACACTTTAGCCTAATTTAATCTATTTGTTCTTGTGATTTCAGGCCTGATGGAACCAAGAAGGCCTATGTTAGGTTGACTCCAGACTATGATGCATTGGATGTGGCTAACAAGATCGGTATTATCTAGATGCAAAGCAGGTGTTTGTGATTCAAGGAAACTTTTTACCAAAGTGACTCTTAAGGTTGTGTTTTGTTTAGCGAGTCATAGTAGAGAGATGGAACAACAAATTTCTGTTGGCAATTTCGAACAACTTTTTCTTCTTATTGGTCTATATTTAGTTTTAATGATTCAGTTCATTTTAGACCGAGATATTCCTTTTCCGCAATCTAAAAGTAATCAGTTTTCATGGCAAGTCCTGTTTTAGTTCTGTTGCTTAATATTGGTGTTTTTATTTTGGCTGACTCAAAATTCGTATTAGCATATTGTTGACGGGGATTAATGTGCTAAATAAGAGTATTTGTACATTGAAGGGGGAATTACTCCACCCTCTGGAATATTATGATGGAGTCAGCACAAACGGTGAGATTTGGGGTTTTGGTAGAAAACGTTGGGATGCAATAGGTCTGTAATCTGAATGTAGATGCCCAAATTCTATGGAGTCAGCACAAAGGGTGAGATTTGAGGTTTTGGTAGAAAACATGGGGATGCAATAGGTCTGTAATCTGAATGTAGATGCCCAAATTCGTGTACTTTCACTTTGACATTTGGCTTCCACTTCAGTTGCAGAAATTGGTTGGCCTGCTTGGTCACTTTTGTTATGAACTACAAAACTTGGTATAAAAAATCAAGGTGAACAAACTTATTATGCATAAAACTCTCCCATATTATCTTTTATAAATAAAAACTATTTTCATTAAAAATGAGACAAAAACCCATTTGACTTATTACTAATTAAATTTAGACTTTAATTATTTTCAATATACCCGAATTGCGCTTCCTATATAATCTATAAGTTTTAAATGGAAACAAATCTTAAAACCAAATCTTCTCTAAAATTCGGATGAGAGAATTCACATATCTTCTCCAAATTCGGCTAGGGTTTCATCAAAATATATTTTCTACAAATCTGATTCCTGAAATTTAATTGAAGAATTGTGTTCGTTTTTGGTGTTGTTTAATTGAAGATATCTTCTTCAAAAATCAAATTCTGCTGTGTAAGTGAAGATTTGAGTTTGTTTTTGGTGCTGTTTAATTGAAGAACGTAAATTCTAGCTTCGATTCATCTCAAACAGTTTCAAATCCATTGATTATTTAAAGAACCGAGTTCGTATTTGTTTAAGTGAAGAACAGAAACTCAGCTTTAGTTGTATTTCATCAGGTAAGTTAAATTTTCGATTTATTGATTTTGGTTTTTATTTGATTATCATACTTTTGAAGAACCAAACTCAAAATTGTATTCGTTTCTGTTCAAGTGAAGATCAGGAACTGTAACTTCAAATTGTTTGTTTTTTGAAGATTCCTACTGTATTTTCAGTTTTTTCTTTCAATTTTGATCATATTATCATTCGGTTCAAGCTTTTGTATTAGTTCAATCATTCCTCTGAAACTGAAATCCAACTTTCAAATGTTGTTGTTGGTGTTGTTGTTTATATTCACAAACAAGTGAAACCGTTTTTGGTTTCATACTTTTTCCTGTATATAATTGTAATCAGAGTTTGTTATGTTTTTGATGTTAATTTTCAAATGTTGTTTATATTTAGTGAAACCGTTTTTGGTTTCATTCTTTTTTTGTGTATATTATTGGAATTGATCATATTCTCATTCGGTTCAAGCTTTTGTATTAGTTCAATCATTCCTCTGAAACTGAAATCCAACTTTCAAATGTTGTTGTTGGTGTTGTTGTTTATATTCACAAACAAGTGAAACCGTTTTTGGTTTCATACTTTTTCCTGTATATAATTGTAATCAGAGTTTGTTATGTTTTTGATGTTAATTTTCAAGTGTTGTTGTTGGTGTTGTTGTTTATATTCAGTGAAACCGTTTTTGGTTTCATTCTTTTTTTTTGTGTATATTATTGGAATCACATTTTTGTATGTTGCTGATGTTAATTTTCAATTTTTGTTGGTGTTGTTGTTTATATACACATACAATGAAACTTATTTTGGGTTTCATACTTTTGTCTGTAGGTTATGAAATCACATTTTTGTTATGTTGTTGATGTTAATTTTCAATTTTTGTTGGTGTTGTTCTTTTATATACACATACAGTGAAACTTATTTTGGTTTCATACTTTTTCCTGTTGTTATGGAATCATATTTTTGCTATTTTGTTGATGTTAATATTCAATTTGTTGGTTGTTGTTGTTTATATTCACATACAGTGAAACTTATTTCGGTTTCATACTTTTTTCTGTAGGTTATGGAATCTGTTCTCGCTGTTATATTTCACAAAGATGATACATTATCTTTTCGTATTGGTCTACAAGCATCTGTTTGTGATTTGAAGGGTAATATATGTTCAAGTTGGTGTCAATTCTCTTCTCTTTCTATTGAAATTTTCCACATAGTTTGTGATCAGCAAAAGGTTATCAATTCTGATTTTGATCTCCAGTCGGTTGCTTTATTTACTTTGTTTAATAAGCTTCCATCTGTTGAGTTACATGTAAGGCATAGAGATGAGTCCTCTAGTTTTAGTTCAGAAATTTCAGCAATCATACCATATGAGCAGCCACGAAGTTTAGTTGATTATGATGTCTGTAATAAAGTTAAAGAACCGTTGAAGTCTGCGCATTGGTTTGGCCTTTTTCAGGGTGTCAATCAGGTGTTTAATGGAGGTGTTCAACAAATTCGTTCTGATTTATTGAAATATCATGCAGTATCTGGGTATTCATTCAAGATGACAAGGAATGAGAAGTTGAGGATTGGTGCATGTTGTTCTAAGAAGGAAGAAGATAAATGTGAATGGCATATATATGCTGTTTCTATTGATGGTGTTGAAGGTAGTCCTTTTATTATCAAGGAGTTAAATAAGAAGCATACTTGTTGTGGTGGAGTTGTAAACAGACCACATTTGTCGAAGAAACTTATTAGTAGCTTGATTCTTGAAGAGATTAAACAGAATCCAAAGAAGAAGACAAAGGATATTATGAATCAGTTTACAAGAGAGTACGACTTTGACATTAATCGTTATTATGCATATGCATAGAAGAGGCATGCATTGAATATTACATGGGGATAGAGCGAGAAATCATTTATGTACTTGAAATGGTATACCAACAAATTGACTGAAACTAATCCTGGATCTCGTGTTGTTTTGGAAGTTGAAAATGAGACTCAAAAATTTCAGAGATTGTTTATCTGTTTCGGAGCATGCATTCGTGGATTCAATTACTGTCGTCCTTTGTTATTCCTTGATGCAGCCCATTTGAAGAGCAAATACCTTGGTCATATCATGGCAACAACAGGTCTAACCGGGAATGACGGTAATTTTCTTAAACATTCTACTTTGTTTCACATCAGCGAAACCTATTTTTTTTACAGAAAAATTGTAATTGATAGTATGAAACCTTATTCGGTTTCATTGTTTTTTATATGCTGAGACGTTTTTTCTACAGAAAAATGTAGTTTAAACGGATGAAACCTTATTCGGTTTCATTGTTTTTTATATGCTGAGACATTTTTTCTACATAAAAATGTAGTTTAAACGGATGAAACCTTATTCGGTTTCATTGTTTTTTATATGCTGAGACATTTTTTTCTACGTAGTTTAAACGGATGAAACCTTTTTCGGTTTCATTGTTTTCTTATATGCTGAGACATTTTTTTTTCTGTTCTGTTTTTTCAGAAATCTATCCTTTTGCTTATGCTGTTGTTTCTTCGGAGAATGACGCCAACTGGAAATGGTTTTTGGAGAATTTGAAGCAAGTACTTTCTCCTATGCGCAAAAAGCTTACTTTTGTTAGTAATCGAGTTACTGGTTTGGTGAATCAAATCCCTGATGTATTCCCTGATGCTGCTCATGGTTGGTGTTATTGGCATATGAAGAACAATATCAATACATACTTGCCGAAGTCCAGTAAGGTTTATAACAATTATGTGCTTTGGTTGTTTGAAAAATGTGCGTATGCTAATACACATATAAAATTTGCAGAGAACTGGGAGAATTTATTGTAGGTCAAAAATCAGAAGTTACAAGATTATCTGAGTAGAGCTCCGATTGATAAATGGGCAAGTTTTTATTTCCCGGTTCGTCGTTATGGTAGGTTGTGTTCGAATATTGCTGAGAGTTTCAATAGTTGGATCGTTGAAGAGCGAGAGAAGCCTCCATTATGGTTGATGAGATCATAGTGAAGCTTATGAATCAAATGTGTGTACGTCGGAGGAATGTGCAATATTATTGAAGTGGCGAGAAACTTTGTGTCCAGAGTTTGAAACTGAGTTGTACAACAACAAGATGCATGGCCGTGAATACACTGTCACCAAGTCGTCGCAATATGTGTTTGAAGTTCATTCTACATTAACACAAAAAGTCGATTTGGAAAGAAGAACATGTTCTTGCAACCGCTGGCGCATCAACGGTTTTCCTTGTGCCCATGCTATCCGTTGTATCATGCTAAATGAAAAAGACCCGTATAAGTATGTTGAATTCTATTTACAGTAAAGTTCTACCGTGAATCCTATGCAAGACCAATCAATCCTGTTCCCACAGTTAAAAAGCCTACGGTTGTGTCTCCAAAATCTCTTGTTCTTGGTCCTGATGCTCTACCACAACTTGGTCGTCCAAGGAAGAAGAAGACAATTCCTAATACAGGTTCAGTTCCTAATAAGAAGATGAGAACTTGTGGTAGCTGCCATGTTTTGAGTACCCATAACCGAAGGACATGCCCTGCGCGGCAGATGTGAATTTATTTTGACAACAATTCATTGACTTTTTTATTTTCATTTTTTGTTTACACTACTATATATTTCAATCTTCATATTGTTTACAGTTAAAATTTCATTTTTGCTTCAGGTCTTTCATGTTTTTTGGTTTTTTCAGAGTTACAGGCTTTTTATAAGTTACAGGCCTGTAGCGTATGTTTTTTTATCTATAAAATGATGAAACTTTTTACGGTTTCATAGTTTGTTTTCTTCTGAAGTAAGATGAAATTTAAAAAGACTATGGAACCTTTTTCGGTTTCATAGTGTTTTTCTTTCTGGAATAAGATGAAAACAAAAATAAATGATAAAACCTTTTTCGGTTTCATAGTTTGTTTTCTTCTGGAGTAAGATGAAATTTAAAAAGACTATGAAACCTTTTTTCGGTTTCATAGTGTTTTTCTTTCTGGAATAAGATGAAAACAAAAATAAATGATGAAACCTTTTTCGGTTTCATAGTTTGTTTTCTTCTGGAGTAAGATGAAATTTAAAAAGACTATGAAACCTTTTTCGGTTTCATAGTTTTTCTTTTATCTGCAGTAAGATGAAAACAAAAATAAATGATGAAACCTTTTTCGGTTTCATTGTTTTTTTCACCTGTAATAAGCTGAAACAGAAAATATTGATTAACATTTCTCATAAATCATACTGTAATAAGATGAAACAAATCATTCAAAAAGATTTTCATCCTTAAGAGTATTGATTGATCAAAAGACTGATTAATTTTGAATAAGATTTTTTTTACGGAGAACCATTTGTACTGTATCATAAACTAATTGATTAACATTGTTGCAACCTAAGTTTCAACCTCTCTTTCATGAACAGACAACCACCACGAGGTTTGACCATCAGTCTTCTTTTCTCTTCCACTTTAAGTTGCAACTTTGTCAAGGAGTATTAGTCTTCAACTTTGTCAAGGAGTATCTTGCATGCCAACTTTGGCCTCATATTTTGCACCTTTTGTTTTATATGTTGTTCGGATGAAAAATTTCCTTTCAAAAGGCTCTTCATGTAATAGCAAACATGAAGTCCCCAATCATTCCTGAAATTAACAAAACAATATCTTTAAATAAAAAAATAAAAAAAAAGGATTAAAATGAAGATATCACAATTTCTTTTAAAAGTACTTACACATCTTGTTGACAGCAGAAAGGGGTGTTCAAAATAAATTCTTTTGTTTGACTTGATGGGTCCAGGCAGAGCTTTGATACATGTTTTCTGAATGTTGACACCATTCTTTCCTTCATGCTTTCAGCACTTTTTTTGCATTTATCTTAAGTGGAGGCCATTGAGTTGTAATGAGAGAATTCTCCAGTCTCATTATCAAAGACTAACAATGTCCAGTAATATGTCTTTTCACTTAGTTTTGTTATGATTGGAACGAAGACATATTCTGGAGTGTAGTCCATTTTATCAATGAAAGCTTCAATCGCAGTGTGGCAACTTTTATCGATTGAGTGCAATGTATGAAAAATAAAAAATAAAAATGAGTGAATTGTTGAAAATCAGTGAAACCTTTTTTTTACAGAAAAATGTAATTGAAACAGATGAAACCTTATTTTGATGAAACCAAAATTGGTTTCATTGTTTTCAGAAAGACACTTGTATAAGATAAGTTAGATGAAACTTACATAGACATATGTGCTTAGGAAAACATCCCTTTTGTACTTAGGAGTGCCATATGATTTCTTGATGTTCTTTGCTATGTTTTTTTTTTGCAATTTGAGCATGTAGAACTCAATCATATCTCCTTCTATGTCACCTTTTCTTATCAAGGCGTTCATATTTTTTCATGTAATGTACAAGCCCATATCGTCCTTTTCCCAAGCCATGTCACTGTTGTTATATTGTTGATAAACAAATTTAATATTTAAGAAGAATAAAAGAAACTAAAACACTTAAATTATTTAACCAAAAAACTTAATGCTATGAATTCCACTTACCTTTCATTGTGTATTTTAAAATATCTGCACACAATTTGTTTTTCATTTGAATCCAGCAGTTGCATAATTTTTAAGTTGTCCACTGCTTTCAACTTGTGTTCCCTTTTCTCTTTTTGTTTTTTCTCAAACTTTTTCTTTTGATTTATGCTCACACACCGAGTCGTTTTTCTTTTCTTATTCTTAGCATCTCCAGGTGTATAATCCTGCATCTTGACAGGTGCTTGCATTGTCCTTTTGTTTTCTCTCATCCTTGAGATTATGTTACTCAATTTTTTGTCGGGACTGATGTCTTCACCATCTTCTTTCTCACTGTCAGTTTCCGTCAATCCCAACTTGAAATGATGCACATCATCTTCTAAAGCAATTACATCATTTGCCATGTTTATAACAGAGTAGCACATGCCTTTACTACTTGGCTTTGATGTAGAAGTCTTGGTTGCATACTCGTCTTCCATTTGCTGAAGAATAGTTTCATCAATTGAACCTTGGCTTTGAGTTGACACTTCAATCTGTGTCTCTGGCTTTGATGAAGAACTTTTCTTCGCTTCCAGTTCTACTCTCTCAGCGACTCTGATATCTTCTATAGTGTCTGGAATCAATTCAGAAATTTTTTCTATTGCACTCCTCAAGTTACTTTTCGTCAAAGAAGATTCAATTTTTTCAGCCACTTTTATTTCTTCAATTGTGTTCGGAGTTAACTCCGAAACTTCTTCCATTATACTGTCCTTGGCTTGCTTCGCTTTGATTTCAGATTCCACCTTCTCAGCCACCTCCAAATCTTCAATTGTGTTCGGAGTTAACTCCGAAATCTCTTCAGTCTGAACTTCATGAGCTGAAACCTTTTCAGGTTCCACTGCGTCATGTTGCTCCTGAACATCTTCATGAGCTGAAACCTTTTCAGGTTCCACTGCATCATGTTGGATCTGAGCTTCTTCATTAGCTGAAACCTTTTCAGGTT
>JAJJMC010027712.1:3187265-3246297 GCA_023531435.1 Papaver californicum | reverse complement strand
GTTGGATCTGAGCTTCTTCATTAGCTGAAACCTTTTCAGGTTCCACTGCATCATTCTGCTCCTGGACTTCAACATGAGCTGAAACCTCTTCAGGTTCCACTGCATCATGTTGATCCTGAACTTCTTTATGAGCTGAAACCTTTTCAGGTTCCACTGCATCATGTTGTTCTGTTTCTTCAAATATATTCATTACCTGCAATATTTATTGATTTCAGAAAACAAAGTATAGTAAATCAAATCAAATCAAAACAAAACAAAGTATAGTAAATTATCACCTCATCATTGTTAGACTTTTGTTCTCTATCTTCTTCAACCTCAACATTCACATCATCTTGTTCTACCATTGCATCCACAATTTTTATAGTATTGGTTATCAATTCCTCCATATCTTGTTCAGTGTATGAAACTGTTTCTGCTTCATCTCGCTTACGTTTCTTTCTCACGTAAGTCTTCCTCACTGGTTCTAGTTCTAACTTATCTTCAGCATCATATTTTGTGGAAATTGATTGATCTTCTTCCGAAAGCCCATTGTTACCGACGCTTGTAAGCTTTTCAATCAAAATTCTTGCCCACTTATATTTTTCCTTGTATGTGGTATCTTCATTTCCAGTTTTAACACTCACTTCATTTCTTTCACCAACCAACTCTTCATTTCTTTCAGAACCAATATCTTCATTTCTTTCAACAACCATCTCATTATCCTCTTCATTTCTTTCACCACCAACATCTGCACTTTCCTCTTCATTTCCTTCACCATCTATGTACTCTTCAAACTGAATTTCCTCTTCCTCTATACGCTGGACCAAGCGTATTTCTTGTTCATTATATTCTAACATGAAGGATCCCTGACGGTAACCCATATTCATCTGTGGAATACAAGAAAAGTTATGATTAATAAGTTGGTACTAAATAAACTATGAAACCTTTTTTGGTTCCATAGTTTTGCTTTTTCATCTTGAATAAGGTGCAGACATTAAAAATTATAAACAAATAAGAACTGTTGTTGCTTTTACCTTGGAGAAAATTTCTGGTTTATTGGAGAGATCATCAAAATTATTCACCACTTGCTTGCTTATTTCATCAAGGTTCCATCTAGCGAACCTTGCGTACCTTTCGCTCTCATCTTCTCTCAAAGTGATGTTTGTCATCTCAGCAAACCAATACTGTAAAAAATCAATACACAATTCAACATTTAAATTAGTAATCAAACTTGGGAAAAATAAAAAACAAACATTTTATGAATCAAAAGAAACAAAAATTAACTTACCAGTGGGTAAATGACGCAACCTGATACATCATCAACTTCTTCAGCTTTAATTATAGACTCAATTAGATTTTCATGCAAAACATCAGGCCAACACACTTTATTCATCTCAAATACTTGGTACAAGTATTTTGATGTCAGATTCTGCCCACCTTTGTTTGGGACAAATATCGAAACCAAGAGATAGAGTATGAATAGCTTGACGTCCGTTCCATGCCTCATTTCACTGGGAACCTCAAAGAGTCTTCAGCTTTGGTTTCATCTGCTGCTGTTTCCATCGTAGCTATGACAATATCAGTTTTCCTCATCTTCTTAGCTCCTTTAAAATACTCAACTTGAAACATGTTTACCTTTTTCTTCAGCTCAACATCTTGGTGTATATGTACATTCTTCATCATTTGTAGACCAAAGATGACAGCGAACTGTTCAGGTGTTGTCCGTAGTATCATATTCCTTGCTCTCATCAATTTGAAACAATCTGGTTTATCACCCTTTACACTTCTATAAAATGACCCTAAGATCATCTGAACTGCTCTTGTTGTTTTCTTTAATTTTTCTGCTTGAAGGGTACCATCGAAGAACGGTTTGAAGAAACGCCAGAATGGACATGCAACAAGTGCCTTCATGTGTTTTTCTTTAGTGTGTATCAATGCTTTTATTTTTGGTGCCTCTGCACACATATGTTGTAATGAGCATCTGTATGGATCTGGAATATTTTTTTTTCCTGTTACAGAATAAGTAAACCATTAGCACAAACAGAACAGAATAGGATGAAACCTTTTTGGGTTCCATCAAAACATTCATTAAGTAAAAAAACACCAACATTTTTTAGTCACAACCATACACAGAATAGGATGAAACCTTTTTGGGTTCCATCAAAACATGCATTAAGTAAAAAAACACCAACATTGTTGGTCACAAACATACACAGAATAGGATGAAACCTTTTTGGGTTCCATCAAAACATGCATTTTCTAAAATACACCAACATTGTTGGTCACAAACATACACAGATTAGGATGAAACCTTTTTGGGTTCCATCATAATACCAATTAAGTAAAAAACCACCAACATTTGTTGGTCACAAACATACACAGATTAGGATGAAACCTTTTTGGGTTCCATCATAATGCCAATTAAGTAAAAAACCACCAACATTTGTTGGTCACAAACATACACAGATTATGATGAAACCTTTTTGGGTTCCATCATAATACCAATTAAGTAAAAAACCTCCGACATTGTTGGTCACAACCACACATATAATAGGATGAAACCTATTTCGGTTCCAACACAATAGTTTAGGTTAAAACAGATGAAATCTAAACGTTAAAACAGATGAAAATCAATGAAACCTAGTTTCAGAAAAATGTAACTGAAACCTAACTATGAAACCTGTAATTTCGAAAGAGATGAAACCTTATTAACAAAATACATCGACGAAACCAAAATCAGGAAACTAAAAATCATAAACATGCAGAATATGATGAAACCTTATTTACCAAATGCATTTTGATTTTCAACCATAAACAATCACAGAATATGATGAAACTATAAACTTTAATTTACCTTTCCTAGATTCTTGTTTCTTAACTGGTGTATTGAGTTTTTCTTCATCTTCTTGTCTTTTTTCTTCACCATGTTTAATGATCTTCAGTGATTTTTCTTAGGTTTAAACTGTGGCAGAATTGAATAGAAACTTCAGGTAGATTATGATGAGTTAAAAGTAGAAGACTCAATTCTACTGTTGATGATCAACAATCGTTTTAGAATCAGAAATTTAGGTTGATTACGACTCAAGTTCAACTGTTGATGATGATTTAAGTGATGACTTTTGTTTCAGGGAGATTAATGTGATGATTTTTGATATGATTGATGATGCCGATGATGTTGGTTCAGGTTTTTTTCTCTGATGATGTTGGTTCAGGTGTTCAGGTATGAATTTTGGACATGGTAGATGATAGAAGTTAAGGGAAAAAATGGCGTTAAATGAAGGTGTGCGTGCGTAGTGGGCGTGATGGGCGTGAATAGGTTCTGAAGTTGGGCTGAATAATAAGCAAGGGTAATATGGAAAGTTGGTTTATAATGGGTTTTTTGTGTCAAATTTGTTTTGTTGGGTTTTATTTAGTTGGATAGTGACACCTTTGGGCTTATAACCCATGGCCTATATGAACTACGCTTTAAATGTGAACCATGCTACTTTTCAAATAAGTGGCAACGGTTTCTGCCGTTCTATTAATGACACCCTTGCTCTCCAATCTGAGAACGAACAGGAACCGCTAATACATTCACTTTTATGTTGGGTGCTATCACTTTTATGGTCGGTCCATTATTTGTTTTTCTACGTATTAGGCACTTAGGGTCATCAACGCTTGTAGTGGTAAGACTGCCAGCAGATAAGTGACTTACAAGACAGCTTGGGAACTTGGGGGATTATAGTGTGTTGGAGATTAATTTTTTTATTATAGTGTGTATTGTAGATTCTTAGAGCATCCAAACAGTGGGATGACTAGACCATCTGACTAAAGAGTAAAAATTATACTCTTTACTCCGTCTGAAATGCAACGGCGTGGGAGTAAAATTTGATCGGGCGGTTGTCTAAGCTAGCGCCCGACGTTGGGCGCACGGCTAGGTATACGTCTAGTTTTACGGGCGTACGCCTGTGAAAACTTTTGGGTGGGGTGGACGCTTGATGAACGCTCGATGGGAGGCGTTACCCAAAAGAACGCCTGATGATAGACACACCCCTAGATGCACGCCCCAGAGACAGACGCTCTCTTAGCCGAACGCATGATGGGGCGGTATCATAGTCACACGCCCGGTTATTTTTTTACACATGCAGCTGGTTCGTGTCCAAAAAAGGACGGGCGCATGCTTAGCCATCTGCTTGAATCATCAGGCGCATCCCTAGCCGAACGCGCGTCTCACCAGGCGGATGGCTGGGTGAACGCCTGATGGGGCGGACCAATATATGTTCGTCTGATTATCTTCTCCTTTCCAAACCATCATTTTTCTCCTGAACACTTCCAACAACACTGACGAATTCCGCCCACCACCCCAATTTGTGAAACAGAATTCTCCCAAATCAAGCTCAACCTCTTATCAAAATTGCAAAGGCTCGGTAGATTTGATACAACCTATTTGAAGTTAGGATTATTTCAAAGGAAGGGTAATAACCTCAAACTTTACTATAAATTTGTAAATTTTAATGGATTTTATAGGTTTACATTATTATTTATTTTATTGTTTTGTTTATTAAATTTGTATATATATGTTAAAAGATTAATCATATGATTATGAAATAGAATCAGGTTTTAGATATTGTAATTTTGGAATTGGGTATAATTCTAGGGTTTATGGAACATGTAAATTGGGTATAAAAAATTGATGAAAATTTGTTGAATTGAAGTTAAAATTGATTAAGTAGTTGGTTAATTTAAGTTGGGTTGTGGATAATTTTATGGTTAATTGATTTGATATGATTGTTTATGAAATTTGGGAACTTAATTATTTTATTTTGTAAAATTATGAAATTGTCAATGAAAAGATCATAAAGGTTTATTGTTTAAGAGTTTGAGAGATAGATACCAAAAAAATCAAAATCAAACTCCCTCTTTTTCTTCTTATTTAGCCGTAAACTTTTAACTTCATCTTTTCTCTCTTTATCGAATGTTCTTCTTTGTTGATTCTCAGAAAACTTCACACAGATTCTGAAGATGAACATGAATAGAGTTACAAGATCGGGACGAATTGGTTTGAATTCAGCATCAACTGAATCTGGAAGTGGTGTAGTTGTTGATCCACAATTCGTTATTGATTTGGTGAATGAAGAAGTTCAATCACCAGTGATTGATAACGAAATGTCTGCTATAAGGAATCGAAAATTTTTGTTGGTCAGGGTCTTGACCCGTTCGATTGACGCTGGGGAGTTGATAAATGTTGAAAAAAAGAGAGCAGTTCTACAAGTGCTTATAAAGATAAAAAAACCTGACGAACGAAGGTGTATGATGAGGAGACCTGAATTTTTAGCACCATTTAGCGAGGATGTTGAAGAGAATGTTGGTCGCCCCATATGAATAAATTATGGACTTTGTCTTACCTTAATATTTTTTTATCTTTTAGATAACACTTTGTCGTAGCGTTGTTGGTTATGGTGTTGAAACTTATTAGTACTTTTATTATGAATATGGATCTATTAATTTAGCTTGAATGAGTTGCTTGTAGTTTGTTTTTCTTTTTTATTTAGGAGAAGAGTAGATGGGCGAAAAAAATGAGTGCTTGGTAGTTTTTATCATTTAAATTACTTAATTACTCGAAATTTAAAGTTTTCTGTAATTCAAGGAAAAGGTACATTGGAAGTTCATTAACATTTAAGATAACACTATTAATTCAAAACTAAACTGAAAATAACACTATTAGTTCATAAATGTTGAAACTGAAAATGCTAATCTTAATAATAATGGAAAATTTAAGGCTTTAGGTATTTTGAGAATCCTTTAAGATTGGCTTCTCCTTCTCTGCAAAATGTCTGCCTTCCTAAGTTCGATGTACTCTTTTGTTACGGCATCCAACCCGGAGACATCCATCATCATTATGCGAAACTCGTCGTCTGCTTCTTTCTTTGTGTCAAGTTTTTCTTTCCTAACTTGTTTTGCTTTAAACTTTGTCGAAGACTCAGCTAGTTTTGATGTAAACTCGGATTCTCTCTGCGCCATCTTCATTTTTGTTTGTTCTATATATTTGGTGTTGAAGTTTTGTTGCTCTTTACTAATTATTTCCATCATTTCTTGTTGGCCACTGGATTTTGCTCTCCCTGTTTTCTTCTGTCGTTTCGCCTATTTTTTCCCGTATGACGGTTATATGTGTTAGGTATATCTCCTATTTCTTCATCGCCACTGGAATTGTGTTGGCTTGTTTCCTGTCTTTCCCGGTCTTCCTTGCCGTTTTCAGAATCTTCCTCAGCTTGTGATGAATCGAAAACAGTTGTCAATCGTCGTGAATATTTTATATTTTCTAACATAATTGCGTAGCACTCTTCATGCATAAATATTTTGCCACCATTAGCTTCCTTGAAAAGCTTACTTATTTCTTCAATCTGTTATTTTTTTAAAAAAATTTAGTGGAGGATATACAATTCAAAACAATAATGTACGCGTCAAAATTAAACGGGTACTTACCTTTATTCCGGGCCCCCATCTAGTATGGTGTTCACGTTCCACTTACGCCTATTTTGCAGAGTAAAGTGCCACATCTTTACTTATTCCCTGAAATCGTTTCTGAATGGAGGTCCAAGTGTGTCCCGGCATTGTAGGTATGACTTCTTTCATCCCATTTAATATGCGAGACCATAATCTTTCTTCTGATTGATCGGAACCGACACTACAATCTTGAGATATTGATAAATAAATTTTACACATCGATACATCTTCAAATGTAGTAAAATTTGGAATTCGTGGTTTTGGTGCCATAATTATAACCGATTTGGAAGACAAATATATGAAAAAGAACGATTTTTTTCTCGTATACAAATGAAATAACAATGGGTTAGTAGTATGAAAATGGATTAGTAGTATATGAAATACTTAATCAACCAATCCATCCATTTATAAGTATGCCAAAATATAGCTGTTATAAAGGTAAGAAATCAACGGTAACAAATGTCAACGGTAATAAATCTCAACGGCTATCTCAACGGTTAGAATAGTAGGCATTCGTTTAGAATAACGCCCCACACACAGACGCTCGATTAGCCGAACGCCCCATAATCAGGCGCTCTCTTAGGCGAACGCCTACAACAGGCGTCGTCTTAGGAAGATGCCCAACACAGGCGTTATTCCAGCCGAACGCTTGTTACCAGGCGTGCTTCTGGCGTTACGCTTGATTGGACGTCCTCTTGGATGAACGTCTGATGAGGCGGAGTTTTGGTTCACGCCCGTCTGATGAGACGTACGTCTAGTTAAACGTCTAACACCAGACGGAGACCCAGCGTTACGCCTGGAACGAGACGCACGTCTAGGTTAATGCTCGACTATAACTAGGTTTGGTCCAGTTCTGGGATCATTTTTGATCCCAAACAATAAAAATTCCGGACCATAACTCATATTTACTCGCCCTACTACACTTGTATTTGGACGGACCAAAGACCAAATTTAATTTTGGTTCGTCTTTTATTCCCACCATGGTGGGTGCTCTTAAGCTAATATCATGTTATACATGTATGATTGATTGTCCCCCTTTGAGTGAGTGATTGGATTGGTCAAATTGTGTATCTGAGGGGGAAATAACAAATGATTTGAGGTGAAACAATTGATTCTTAGCATGTGTATAGATCTTAAATAGTGTACTCCTGTTGAATTTGTGAATTGGAGAGTGTTGTTTAAGATAAAGTCGTGGTTAGATGTTTGTTAAAAGTTCTCATGTGAATGAATGCAAGTTATCTATGTGGAGGAGATATAAAGCGAAAATACCATAGCTCATCGCAGTTCTTTCACCAGAGCTGATTTTTTACCTAGGGTAACTGTGTAATTGTCAGTTTGGGATGGACTAAGAGAAGACATGTATGGTGACGATTGTAACCGAACTCATCGTAATAGATTTTTTCATAGCAACAAGTGGGTTCTTAGGATTTGATAGTTTCTTTCATAGAAGTATGACTTCGAGACTATTTCGGAATAGTTTGTTATGCTAGATTGGGGAATAAATGAACTCACATGTTTAAGACGTAGTATATGTTTTTGTTAACATTATGTAGGTTTAATTAGTGTTTGGTTGCTTTTACGTACTGTACAGTAAACATATGCAACATGAATTAAAGTTTTATTTTTTAATATATATGCAGAATTTTAAATGGGTTGTTTTCCAATATGAAAACATGTTCATGTTAAGAGGTGCTTCCAAAGGTTCTCAGTTTATATCTAAACCACTCGGTAAAGATTACTATTTAAAGATTACTATTGGTGATAGACATATAAGCTTGATTTTGGATGTTTTTTATTTGTTATTTTTTTTTTAAATTTTCTATTATTTAGTTGTGCGGCTCCAATGGTTTTGAAATTTACCTTATAAAATAAAGTGTTTTCTTGTTTAATTGGTGATATATCTCAAATTATTAAACAAAGAGTTTTCATTTTTAAATCTCTAACAAATTCCTGATGTTTGCTTCTGTGACAACCTACGAAGGTTCTAAATATGCTGCGCACTTATAACAAGGAAAAACAAGTAAATAAACAACCTAACCGGAGCTTGATGTCATTTCCTTTGTTGGTAGACCTGGTATCCTCGAGTACGTTGAGTAACATGGCATGTGTTACTATCGTTTTAAATAGTTTTTTGAGCTTTTGAGGTTGCTTCAAACCTTTTTTCTTGTTTCTTTTGTAATTAATACTCTCCCGTCTTAAATAATAAATCTAATTTGAAAAAATTAAAATTTTAAAAAGATCATAGAAATATACAAAACTTCCTATAATAAATGTTAAATTATTACTATAAGTTAAAATTAAATACGTTTAGTATGTAGTAATTTATATATTTAGTAGTATTTAATAATTTTTTATTTTTGGAATATAAAAATATGTTTATAGTTAGTAGTATATATTTATATTTGGATTCAGAAGGAAATGAAGATAAACATGAAAGATATTAAATAGATTTATTTTCTATTTATGGAGATATTATTTAATTTTTAGATTTATTTATATATTTTTAGATTTCATAATTATAAGAAAATTAAGGATTTATTTAATAGTTTAATGAAAAAATATGACTACAAACAGAAGTTAATAACTATTTTAAGACAGACGAAAATAGAATAAAAGATTTATAATTTAAGACGGAGGGAGTATTTGATATTAATAAAATCTTTGACTTATCAAAAAAAAAAAACATACACACACGGATTGTTAGAGTATTGAAACTATCTTTCTTTGTTTTTGCTTCTTCAGGAACAACTTTAGAGGATTTGGTCTGACAATACACATGCACATTTGAAATATATGGAGGGGTTCAGGAGAACCTTGTATCTAAATTTTCATTATAGGGGCCTCATATTGATCAAGTGATCAAATTAGGTGTAGTTCCTTGCTTTATTGAGTTTCTTGGGAGGCAGGATAATTCCCGACTTCAGTTAAATCTCTTTATACAATATCTTTGCTTTATTAAGTTTCTTGGGAGGCAGGATAATACTCGACTTTAGTTAAATCTTTTTATGCAGTAACCGAGTTCTTTTTTTTTCCTTCATTTTATTGGAATAGTAGTTCAAGTTAATAGAGTAAAAAATGATTTAATTTACCATTTAAGCAAAATATAGGCATTTCTTTTGTATGCATTAATTTTGTATAATCTTCTTGATTGTTTTAACAGTTCGAGGCAGCATATGGGATCTTAAAAACATTTGTTTTGGAACATCATAAAATATAACCGAGTATAAATGTAATGCTATCCTAGGATTTGTGGAACTTCTCAGTTCCCATAATGTTGATATTTAAGATCAAGTAATTAAATACACCAAAAACATAAGAAATGAAGCTTCTTTAGTATTATTTCTTCTTTGCATTCCGTGCTTTGTCTAACCGAAGGGATGAAATATGGTGATGTTGGTTACAAACCATGTATAAGTAAATGGAGCTTCGAATTACATTTTTTATTATTAATCTAGGTTGTGTGGTACTTGGAAGTGTTTTTGGTGACTCACATATATGGGAAGATGTTGTTTTTGAGCAGGAGGCTTTGATACATTTGGTGACTCCGTTGAATGTCTAAAAAGCGAAAGTATATAAGTTCTCTCGTGTTGGGAACAATTAAAAGAGTCTGTCGAACTTTGTGCAATCTTTTTCGGGGCCCCAACCTACAGTTTTCTCCTGGTGAGTTTTTTTTTTTAAATGTGTAGAGAACTTATTTCACAAGTTAATTTTACTCTGTTGATGATTTTTTTGCACAGAGAAAATGTGTAGTTAGGGCTCTTGGAGAAATTTTACACCTTACAAAAGATGAAAACATACCTACAGATGCCTATTGGGCACTTTCTTATCTTTATGATGCCACAAACTGCAAAGTTCAAGTTGTTATTGATCATGTTTATTTGTATCCGACTTGTTCATTTATTGAGGTACTTTGATGGTTTACTTTATAGAATTTGCTGGATAGATTTGGTACTTTTAGGTTTTATGGTTTATTTGTGGTCACCAATCTTCTGCTATAGTAATTCCATTTTTCCGCATAATAGGAAATATCGTCATGGGAGATGAATTTCACATAGGTATATATTGACGCGATGTTGCACTAAAATTGCTTAATTTCCGTTTTTTATCAAATAAAATTTCTTTTGCATAAATGTCGTACATTTATCATCGCTAGCCGATACATTACTTTTTACTTAAAACAATTATCCTAAGTGTAATTCTCTTTCTAGGGCCGAGTAAATTTTCATAAATATCGTATATGGTCACTGGTGCCTAGCTATACATATTTGGTACCAATGTATATGAGAACAAGGTGGAATCTCCAGCGAGTGGAGCTTAGCAACCATCTCTATAGAATGTTTTCGAAGCGGCGAAGCAAAAACGTCAGCTTGATAAAGTGAAATGGATGGTAGAAAATACAGGAGGACCGAGACTTATAGGATTAAGGGGACTCCACAGTAAGATAAGAAACAAGGTGGAGAAAATTCTTGCTTACTAGAAGTGAGATCTATTCTCCAGAAAAATTTTGTTTGCGAAGAGAAGTCGTAGTAATATTTTATATTATTAAATAAAAATAGAGTGGTATTAATATACGTATGCAAATAAGTTAGTTTATTATGTGAATAACTAGAGTATATATCTAGGATGAACACGGACATTTTCCTCTTATTTTGCATATGTTTATTTTTCACTAAACAAGAATCAACAATGTTTTATAAACAATGGGTTTAAAAAGAAGGGACGCAATTTAACTAAATAACAAAACAATGAGTTTAAAATGAAGGGACACAAATTATTTCACAATTTTCTATGTTTTTTAAAAAATATATATTTATTTATTGTGTGTTTAACACATGGGCCATATTTTCATACTTAAATTAGTATTACTACATATAGTAGATACATTATGGTCATATAAATTGAACTATTTTTTTTTTGTATTCTTATATCTTATATTCTAAGGAAGAAGGGTGTGTATGATAGACAAAAGATATCGGTGGTTCTTTCTAGGTCAGCCGACAAAGATTATGCCACGACCTGACAAAACATACCATATAAAATACTAAAAATATAATATATTTATTGTGGCAAAACTGAATAGTCAAACAATTTTCTATACTTAAAGATACTTGGAATACTTAATTAACATTATAACTGATCCCTTAAGAAAATGTTTTGCATTCTATAAACCCCTTGATGCTTTCACATTTTACATATGGGTTCACACAGATGATATCTTTAAAAAAAAATCTCTGCGCAGGAGGTAAAGCACAAACGACATAACATAATATATAAAAGTTATGCTTGAAAGTAACATAATATTTCGTCCTTGATAAGGAAGGAAGATCTAGGAAAGGTAAGGTTTAAATTACCTAATTAAACTCTTTGCCATGTTTCACATTTCTATAAACTCAAACAAAGTAAACAATGACTTTTTCCTGTAATAACCATTATGTTAAAAAAAATCATATGTAAACATGTATTATTGCTCTCAATTTCAAAGGTCCTCATTATTTTATACTACAGTTTAACAAAACATTAATTTTATCGTGAAGTTTACAAATAAAGAAAACGTGTGTGCAACAAACCACGAATAAGTTTTATGTTATATCCATAGGAAATTAGGCAAACATAGTCCTAAATCCATATAGGTGATTTGTATTGGTGGTCATTAATAAAAAACCTTGAAAAATTAAGAGTTGCTGCATCTCCTCTCTAGTTAAAGTGAGAGATACCACATGCATTGGAAATACTAAAGCTACCAACTACGAACGACTACACTAAGAATTGACTCAGAATCTCACTCTTAGTAATATATGTGAATATATGGGTCTATTAGTCTATAATTTATGTCATTCACTTTGCCATAAAAACAAATTAAAAGTAAAGGTAATGTATTTAACACAAACTTTTAGATTTATGCTGGTTAGTTTGTGCTTAGCAATAAGAACTTATATAGGACTCGACCCACATGTCTATCAAAGTAATGGTTTTCAATACAAAATGAAGATTTCAATGGATACAATGAAGTGATTGAACTGTCGATAATGATTATTTTAAATTGTTAGAATTAAAAATGGATTTGTTACTTAATATATCTTAAAGGGACCTAGGGTCACTAGTCCAAACTTGGGGTGGAAACATCTAAGCCATCCAGTGAATGAGAAATCTTTGGTTTGTCCCATATTGGCAAACCAAGGAGGAAGTTTATCCTTATTACCACAAACGTTCTATATAAGGAAAAGGAACTAGTGGATTGCATTTGGACTTAGGAAATGGACTAGTGGGCAAATGCACACATGTGCCGCGGGCTTGCGGAGCTTGCATGTACTTTTGCATGTGCTTGGCGCGACCATTGGTGTGAGCCTTGCGTGTGCCTTGCGTGTGCCTGCGAGTGCATACGTGTACCCATCAAAGATCCAACGGTTTTATATTTTAATTCTATACATTAAATATTTGACCGTTTGGTATATATAAAATTAAATCAGGTTTAATAAACAAAATCTTTTAATTAAATATGTTGAATTAAATGAATTTTGACCATTTGAAAAAATCAACAGTCTTCTTCTTCTATAAAAAAAAAACAAAAATCAGATTTACACTTAACCCAGTCGCAGCCACTGACCTGACGACTTTTCCCCTCTTCCTGCTTTGTATGCGCACTAGTTTATTTTTCATCTTCTTCTACGGTTAAGTTCACAACGGGCCAACGAGTTTTGCTAATTGGATTGGTATCAGGTGGTTTTATCCTGGATTCGATTTGTCATCTCTCAAGGTATATCAACACTTTTCTAAGGGTGTACCTGACAAATATCGAGTTAAGGGAAGTCTGTTGAACAGGCGACTCCATCTCTCTGTGCTTGTGTGATTGTCTGAAGTGTGCTATCTGTTCTAACCCTTAACTATTTTCAAGCTTCTGTTTGGTTTGTTCACTGTTACAAGAATTTCTCCAACAATCTTAACTCGATATCTGTTTAATTTGAAATTTTTTACTTCTGTAACAATGGTGAAGACTGATGTTGACATACCTCAGAAATTTTCTGGAAAGGACTTCAAGAGATGACAGTAAAAAATGTTATTTTTCCTGAGTTTCCACATGCTAGATGATATGGTTCTGAAGCTGTTTGATGAGTCTCTGAATAAACCTGAAAAATTACAGGACTTAGAAAGTTGGAAGAGAAGTAATTATATGGCTAAAATTCATATCTTAAACTTCCTAGAAGATGCTTTATATGATTTTTACAATGCTAAGGATAATTTTAATGCTTATAATTTATTGACTGCACTACAAGATAAATATGAAGCAGAAACAGCAGGAAGTAAAAAATTCCTGGTTGCACGTTTTCTGGAATATAAAATGGTGAATGATAAAGCAGTGGTTGATCATTTTCTGGAGCTGAAAAAAAATTATTAATGAAATAATTGTTGAAGGAATGGTTATTGACGAAACATTTCAAGTTTCTGCTGTTATTGAAAAATTGCCAAAATCCTGGGCTGAATACAAGAGAAGACTAAGGCATGAAACTGGTGAAATTTCCATGGTAGAATTGGGCAAGAAAATCCAAGTTAAAGAATTATTATGTTCAAAGGACAAGAATGTTTCTTCTGCAAGAGACATGTCAAACAAAGCTCACGTTCTCGAACACAAATTTTCTACTCTAAGTCTGGACCACAACAAGCGGAAGCCTGGCCCGCAAAGAAAAGGTACCTTTCAAAAACCAAAAATATGCTATTGGTAAAATTAAGGGAGCATGTTATGTTTGTGGTGTGTCTGGCCATAGGCAATTCATTGTAGAAAACGCAAAGATGCGAATTTTAAGAAAACAAATGTAAATTTAGTTGAAAGTAGTAAAAATAAGTTTTCTGGCACGGTGTCTGAGGTTAACTTAGTTACCAATGTGAGAGACTGGTGGGTAGACTCTGGAGCTACCAAACATGTCTGCGGAAGTAAAGACATGTTCACCTCCTATCAGATGGTAGGAGGAGGAGAAAAACTCTATATGGGTAATTCATCTGCAGCACAGGTTGTAGGAAAAGGAAAAATTTCGCTGAAGCTCTCTTCTGGGAAAATCCTCACATTGAATGAAGTTTTACACGTACCATACATCTGCAAGAATCTCGTTTCAAGTGGTGTGCTAGATGATAAGGGCTTTAAGATTGTATTTGAGTCTGGGAAAGTGATTATTACTAAGGGAAAGGATTTTGTGGGAAAGGGCTATAAGGCTGAAGGCCTATACAAATTATTTGTAACCTCTGTTGAAGTTAATAAAGTTGATTCTTCTTATGTTGTTGTCTCATTGAATATCTGGCATGGTAGACTTGGTCATGTAAATTATAATTCAATGAACAAATTGGCAAACTATGGCTGCATTCCAAAATTAAATTTGGAATATGAACATAAATGTGAAGGTTGTGTAGAATCAAAATATGCAAAGAATCCCTTTAAGAAAAATGTCCACAGAAATTCTAATCCCTTAGAGTTAATTCACTCAGACTTAGTTGATATGAAATCAATCCAAACCAGAGGTGGTAAAAAATGGTTTGTCATTTTCATAGATGACTGTACTAGATACTATTTACTTGCTTAAAGGAAAAGATGATGCTTTAGAAGCATTTAAATTATATAAATTAGAAGTAGAAAACCAATTGAACACCACAATTAAAACCATTAGATCTGACCGTGGAGGTGAATATGTAATCCCTATAGGAGACTTTTATGCACAACATGGTATTATTCATGAGGTAACTCCTCCTTATTCACCACAATCTAATGGAGTGGCTGAACGGAAAAACTGAACCCTTAAGGAGATGATGAATACCATGTTAATCAGTTCAGGACTTTCGACGAACTTGTGGGGGGAGGCCGTCCTCTCAGCTTGCTATATCCTGAACAGAGTGCCCCTTAAAGGATCAGTCAAATCACTGTATGAATTATGGAAAGGCAAACAACCCTCATATGGATACCTCAAAGTGTGGGGGTGTTTAGCCAAGGTCTCTATTCCTCCACCTAATAGGACTAAAATAGGACCTAAAACAGTTGATTGTGTCTTCATAGGATATCCCGAACACACCACTGCTTATAGGTTTATGTTGTGAGTTCTGAAAACTCAGAAATTGGTGTGAACACCATTATGGAATCTAGGGATGCTACATTTTTTGAAAATGTGTTTCCGTTGAAATCTGAATCTCGCATGATATGTGATTATCCCCTAGATGTCCCTTCTTCTAGCCATATTTTACTGATAGAAGAAGATGAACCTGTCTATGAACCTAGAAGAGGCAAAAAACTTAGAATAGAAAAATGTTTTGGGCCAGACTTCATAACCTGTTTAGTTAAAACTGATCCACAAACCTATAAAGAGGCCATGACTTCGTCTGAAGATCCATGGTGGAAAGAATCCACTATTATTGAGATGGATTCTATTGTTCAGAATGAAACCTGGGAGATAGTAGATTTACCTCCAGGGTGAAAACCCATAGGTTGTAAATGGATCTTTAAGAGAAAACGTAAGGTTGATGGAACCATGCAAAAATATAAAGCCATACTTGTAGCTAAAGGCTATAAACAAATAGAAGGTGTAGATTTCTTTGACACTTATTCACCTGTCACTAGAATAACTTCAATTAGGTTGCTAATTGCAATTGCTGCAATCCATAACCTAGAGATACATCAAATGGATGTAAAAACTGCGTTTCTAAATGGTGAACTAGATGAAGAAATTTATATGGATCAACCCGAGGGCTTTGTGGTGAAGGGTTATGAGAAGAAGGTGTGTAGACTTAAAAAGTCTTTATATGGCTTGAAACAAGCACCTAAACAATGGGATTAAAAATTTGATCATGTAATGTTCTCTAGTGGTTTTAAAATAAATGAAGCTGACAAATGTGTTTACACTAAATCTGTCAATGATGCTTGTGTGATGGTATGCCTGTATGTTGATGATATGCTTATACTAGGTACAACCTTAGAAATCATTAATTCCACTAAGAACATGTTGAATGAGAACTTTGATATGAAAGACTTAGGTCCTGCTGATGTAATCCTAGGGATGAAAATTAGAAAGGAGTCTAATGGATTCAGTCTCAGTCAATCTCATTATGTTGAGTCAGTTCTGAAGAAATTTAACCAGTTTGATAGTAAACCTGCAAGTACTCCTTTTGACCCTTCCTGTAGACTCAAGAAAAACAAAGGCAATGGAGTCTCGCAACTTGAATATTCACGTGTCATAGGAAGTCTGATGTATTTAATGAACTGCACAAGACCAGACATTGCCTATGCTGTGAGTAGACGAAGTAGGTATACCTGTAATCCGGGACATGAGCACTGGGATGCACTTTTCAGAGTGTTGAGGTATCTTAAATACACTTTAAACTACCGTTTGAGTTATGAAAGACACCCCGCTGTTCTTGAAGGATACTGTGATGCAAACTGGATAGCAGACTCAGAGGAGTCTAAGTCTACGAGTGGATACGTATTCACTCTAGGCGGTGGATCAGTGTCTTGGAAGAGTTCCAAACAGACCTGTATCGCTCGATCCACTATGGAATCCGAGTTTATTGTGTTAGATAAAGCAGGAGAGGAAGCCGCTTGGCGATGGTCTAAGGAGAATATCACGGAGAATATCGCGGACCCTTTGACGAAAGGCTTTTCCAAGGAGATAGTTAGTAATGCATCGAGGGGGATGGGACTTAAGCTCATAAATTAAAACTTGCCATGAAGGATACTCAACCTTGCTGACTGGAGATCCTAAGATCAAGGTTTTGAATGAGACAACTAATTTATGGCGGGTATAAATTAAACATTATCAGGGAATTATTTTCTCTGTCCCTTCCCTATGGTGTAGACGTGATAGTGTGACTGCATGTGAGGATGACTTATAGTAAAGTATTAATGAGTTCTATAGTTCCAATTTAAGATTGAAATTGGGTGTAGCACTCTTGATAGAACTCACCTATCTGAATGAGGAACTGGGTCGCTTCCTATGAGAATTGAGCTGATTCTCTAGAGCATTCTGAGAAACGGGATATGTCCAGGGCCAAAACGGACACAACGGCGTGAACTTAACAGCACCCTTGAGAGATATCTCGCGTAAGGAGCTATTGATGAATTACACCAAACTATGGCAGTTCAAGACATCGCGTTCACTGTCCGTCAAGTAGTTCCGGTACTTCTCACTAAGCAGAGGTTCAATTCCTTATGGACACCTATTTCTTAAGAGGTATTTCTCGTTTTTTGGTTTTCTGATTTATCGCTTTCTTCATTCATGTGGGGGATTGTTAGAATTAAAAATGGATTTGTTACTTAAAATTAATTTTGTTACTTAATATATCTCAAAGGGACCTAGGGTCACTAGTCCAAACTTGGGGTGGAAACATCTAAGCCATCCATTTTCACTTCTTAGTGAATGAGAAACCTTTGGTTTGTCCCATATTGGTCAAACCAAGGAGGAAGTTTATCCTTATTACCATAAACTTTCTATAAGGAAAAAGAACTAGTGGATTGGATATGGACTTAGGAAATGGACTAGTGGGCAAATGCACACATATGCGGTGCTTTGCACCGAAGCACCGCGGGCCGCGGGCTTGCGGAGCTTGCGTGTGTTTGGCATGAGTCTTGGCGCGAGCCTTGGTGTGAACCTTGGCGCGAGCCTTGAGCCTTGGCGTGTGCCTGCGAGTGCATACGTGTACCCATCAAAGATCCAACGGTTTTATATTTTAATTCTATACATTAAATATTTGACCGTTTTGTATTTATAAAATTAAATCAGGTTTAATAAACAAAATCTTTTAATTAAATATCTCGAATTAAATATGTTGAATTAAATGAATTTTGACCGTTTGAAAAAATCAACAGTCTTCTTCTTCTATAAAAGAAAAACAAAAATCAGATTTACACTTACCCCAGTCGCAGCCACTGACCTGACGACTTTTCCCCTCTTCCTGCTTTGTATGCGCACTAGTTTATTTTTCATCTTCTTCTACTGTTAAGTTCACAACGGGCCAACGAGTTTTGCTAACTGGGTTGGTATCAGGTGGTTTTATCCTGGATTCGATTTGTCATCTCTAAAGGTATAGCAACACTTTTCTAAAGGTATACCTGACAAATATCGAGTTAAGGGCAGTCTGTTGAACAGGCGACTCCATCTCTCTATGCTTGTGTGATTGTCTGAAGTGTGCTATCTGTTCTAACCGTTAACTATTTTCAAGCTTCTGTTTGGTTTGTTCACTGTTACAGGAATTTCTCCAACAAAAATGACATACAGTAACTTGTTAGATACAATCAATTACTTGAAATGCATTTTTTTACTTCATTCCTTTTACACACCCTAATTAGTTAAAAGGTGACATGAATTAATTTAAGGAAAACATGAAATAGTTATTATAGGGGTGATGGTGGACATATTGTGGATAGGATGAACAAAAAAACGTGCCTTTCCTTCGAGATCATCTGCGGTTAGCTGCTTAAATGCATCTGCCATCACCACTGTCAGAAGGAAGAATCATATGTTTTCAAAACTTAGAATCAATTGAAAGAAAAATATATGAAAATCTTACACCAACGCACAAACTAGTGACATTAGCACATGATCCTCGTTGTTGGGTCATGAGGTGTGATGCCCTCATAAATAACGAAATGAGCTGAAAAAGAATTACACTGATCTTTTACCTTTTTCCTTTATCTTTCAAAAGCTGAAAAAATACATCTTGCATTAAATAACCAAACATTTCGCTTAAATTGGCCGCATTACTGATGAAAGAAAAAAATAAACGGGCATAAAAATAAAATTTAAGGGAGCATAAACTATGAGTTAGAAAGTAAATACATATCAACTAAACATGAGTTGAAAACAAACTTTGCAGATTGATCATGTGCTTTCAGAGTATCTTTGTTTGACCTTGCCTTTTTTGGTTTTATTTCTTTTAACTAGTTATAATTGAACTAAAATGTTATTGGTTAGTTAGAAATTGGTGGAGACATGGATATATAGTGTCATTCATTTGGTTATCTTCTTTCATTCTCTTTTACCAAGGCTTTCAAATGGCCTTCAAAAATTTATCTAAAAAAAATAAAATCGAAAAATGTTTTCAAATAGCCATTCAAAATTTCAATCAGAAAATAAATTCATGGATTCAGGTAAGTTCAATTAACAAATTTCAAACAAAAATTCCATTGTGATTGTAGAAAAAATATTCAACAATGACCTAAACAATAATTATAAATATTAGTCGATAATCAGGAGATGACACTTGGAAACAAAATTTCAGTTACGAATATGGGGAAGACAGAGAAAAATGGGTACCTGAATTTTTTTTCTTGCGTGGTGCAAAAAGGGAGAAGGCTTGTGTTCATGAAAATGAGAATCAAATCAAAACTTTTGATTAAATATAAAAAGTCAAAAGATAAGTAAAAAATTCCACGAATATATCGAAAGAAATAAAAACCCTAATTTTAAACGACCCAAGTGATTCATGCATGACATCAAAGAAACAAGAACAACACTGCGTGTGATATATAAGAGAATAATGACAATCATTGATTGCAGGGGAATCCAAGTGATTGTCAAGAAATTATTGATTTTCAATTCCATTAAACCAAGAAGATGACACGACTGTGAATTGGATGGCTTTCAGTGCATTTTTCTTCTTCCAGTTTTCATTACAAAACTTGGTATAAAAAACCAAGGTGAACAAACTTACCATGCATAAAACCCTCCCATATTATCTTTTATAAAGAAAAACTATTTTCATTAAAAATGAGACAAAAACCTCATTTCACTTAATACTAATTAAATTTAGATTTTAATTATTTTCAATATACCTGAGATGCCCTTCCATATATAACCTAGGTATGTTAATTTTCTTCTTCTTCTTCATCTCCCCACCACCATCACCAACAACAACAATACTTCCTCCGCCACCATCACTAGCAGCGACACCATCACCAGCAACGACAGTACCTTATCCGCCACAACAACACCTTCGTATCCTTCACCAACACCTCTATTCTTCTTCTTCTTCTTCTCTCCACCACCATCACCAGCAGCAACAATACCTCTTCCGTCACCATCACCAACAACAACAGTACCTCCTCCGCCACAACAACACCTTCGTATCCTTCACCAACAACACCTCCTCCTTTCCCATCGCTTCCTCGTCGTTATTGTTTCTCCTTTACCACTATATGTCCAAATCCACCAACAACAACACCTCTTCTTCCTCCTTTTATCCTCTACAAACATCACCAACACCTCCAGATCGTCATCGCCGAAAATCTTCAACAAAATATAATGATATATCATCATTGTCAAAATTTGGTTTTTTGTTGGTGAAATGTCAGGAAAACTATGAAACCTTTTGGGGTTTCATAGTTTTTTCATCATTTTGTTTTCATCTGTAATTTTATTTGAATGAAAAAAGAAAAACTATGAAACCCCAAAAGGTTTCATCGTTTGTTTTGTTTCATCTGTAGTAAGATGAAACAAAAAAATGTAATTGATATGTATGAAACCTTATTCGGTTTCATTGTTTTTTTATATGCTGAGACATTTTTTCTTCAGAAAGATGTAATTGAAATGGATGAAACCTTATTCGGTTTCATTGTTTTTTTATATGCTGAGACATTTTTTCTTCAGAAAAATATAATTGAAATGGATGAAACCTTATTCGGTTTCATAGTGTTTTTTTCATCTGTTTTTTTTTTTATTTGAATGAAAAAAGAAAAACTATGAAACCTTTTTTGGTTTCATAGTGTTTTTTTCATCTGTTTTTTTTTATTTGAATGAAAAAAGAAAAACTATGAAACCCCAAAAGGTTTCATCGTTTTTTTTCATCTGAAATTTTATTGAACGAAAAAAAACGATGAAACCAAAACTGAACATAATTGAATCATAAATAAATAAGGGTGAAAACAAATGAAATTGAAACTTTCTATCTTTGAACCTAAGTATGAAAGATTGATTTTGGAACAGATGAAACCTAAACCTAACAGATGATGAAACCATTTTTGATTTTGATCTATGATTTTGTTTTTATTTTAGGTTGAAAATGTTACTGATGATAATGAACAACCGTTTCGTCAATATTTTGAAATTGGTTTGATTCTGATTCTAGTTGTAGATGATGCAGATGAGGATGATGAAGTTATTAATGATGAAGATGAAGACGAGGATGATGAAGATGAAGACGACGATGATGAAGACGAAGCTACTGATGATGAAATTGTTACTGATGATGATTTCTATCTTTTCATATTTTCAATGTCTGAGTCGACTAATGTTGGCAATAGATGATGAAGATGAAGACGAGGAAATGGAAGAGTTTTTCGTGGTTAATAGGGTGCGCGGGCGTGTTTTTGTTAATGGATTTGGGTTGTATTATAAGCAAGGGTAATATGGACATTTGGTTTACAATGGGATTTTTGTGTCAAATTTGTTTTATTGGGTTTAATGTACTTGGATAGTAACATCTTTGGGCCTATAACCCACGATCTGTTTTCATTAAAAGAAATAGGGAATAATGGCCATGATGAGAAATATATTGGTAAATCAAAAATAAAATAGTAGGTAAGAAGAATCACCTTTCCTAGGGTTTATCACGTAGAACAAAAATAATCATATGCTTATCACCAACACAAATCTTGACAAATTTAGCTTTAAGAAACGTACTAACCTTTTAAAGAGATTTGATAGATTTGATAGAGCATTTATATAGTAAGATATTCTCTCGACCTTTTCTAGTGTCATGCAATTGATAGTATTGAAGGCGACTATTTGGGAGGAATTGAAGTACAAAACGTAAGAGATTAATTAGCATACGTTAATATCTACTATGAATGACAAATAATTGTGATATAAATACCATTAATCAGGTAGATTTATGATCGTTGGATGAGGTCTTAAAACAAGGGTGCATTTTCAGCCGAGATATATCTTTTGCACTTTAAGATATTTTAAGATGAATATAGATCGTTGATCGCTTAAAAAAACCATTCACCACCTTTGGCATGGAAGAAAACCATTGTTTTATGTAAGATAGATACACGTGGAAACATGAACAGGATTTAGTGAAACCCGACCCAGTTTTACCATCCTTCATGTTTCCCATTGTTTTCAAATGACAAGTGCTGATACATAATATATTTTTCATTTATTAAACAATATAACTTTCCAAAAAGTTCTAATATGGTCATTCTGTTTTATGGAAGCCTTATACAGGGGCTTCCAATTCTAATAGAGGAGTTTTTCATGGTTGAAGGTTAACCCAAATTTTGGATATGGGATATCCTATACCAATAGTAAATGTCCACATTATCCTTGTCTTCACAAAAAATTTAATTTTCCCTCTTCAATTCATTAAAACCTAATCGTAGACATTCTTCTCCATTAATCGGTTTCTATTCCTTCTCCATTTCACCTTCCTTTTCCATTAAAATTCATCGTCTTCGATTAATCGTCGATTCGAAAATTTATAATCGTCGATCAAACGAAGAAAACCTAACTTATCAAGATGACAAACTCTACTAAAGGTATAGAAGCTAGCAGTGATTTGAATCCAAAAAAATCAAACGAAGAAAACCCAACTCATCAAGAAATTGAAGAAGAAATCGGTGCTAAAGGCGATCAAACTCCTCAACCACAACCAATGGTGTATATGAGGTATGATTCTACAAGAACCCATGCTATTTTTCTTCATTTTATGATTGTAATGTGTTAGAACGATTGATTTCAAGTCCAAAAATTAGGTTTTCAGAAACATTTACGGTTGGGTTCGATTGGAATCCCAACTGTAAATGTATGTTTTCAAGAACTTACGGTTGGGAACCCAACCGTAACTGTTTTTTTTTTAATTTCACGTTCAAGTTAGTTGAATACCCAACCGTAAATCAGGAGGAAGGAGATGAAGATGATATTTTACGGTTGGGTTCGATTCTGAACCCAACCGTAAACTATTTTGCACTCAAAGAAAAATTTGTACTTACGGTTGGGTTCGATTCTAATTGCCAACCGTAAATTATCCTGGATAGTTCAAATTTTTTGTTTTTGAAGATTATTTACGGTTGGTTTCGATTGTCAATTCCCAACCATAAATTCTCCTGGTTAGTTCAATTTTTTTCTTGATGATTATTTACGGTTGGGTCGGATTGTCAATTCCCAACCGTAAATTCTCTTGTGTAGTTGAACTTCTTTTTGTTGATTCTTTACGGTTGGGTTCGATATGTGTAACCCAACCGTAAAGAATTCTGAATTTTCAAATTTTTAATTGATTGTTTGTGTTGAACTGTTTGGAAATTATCTAACTTGTATTGATTGTATGTTGTAGGAATAAGGATATAGCAAAACCCAAGAACAAGAGGGGTAATAATTTAACACCAATTGATCACACTCCAACCCCTCGCCACGAAGTTCATTTAGGGGTAGATAATAGAGGCTTGAGAAAGAGCAATAAGAAGAAGAAGAATTTTGAGGTAGGGGGTGGTAGCTCTACTCAAGAAGTACTACCTCAAGAGGAAGATAATGTTTTCCAAGACTTCGAAGATCTACCGGTGGTGAGTGGAGGTGCGCTTGTGATTAAAGAACCCCCACAAGAGGAGTCGAGCCGATACAAGAGGTGCGAATACTAGCCAAAGAGAGCCGCAACCTAGTGATGAAGACACATATGATGAAGTCGAGGATGTGCAAGGTGGTGCTCGTACTCGTGGCGGTCGTGTTGGTGCTCGTACTCGTGGCGGTCGTGCTGGTCCTCGTACTCGTTGTAGCACGAGCAAAAAAAGAGTTCGTCATGGTGATCGACATACCCCTCCTCCTTCTCCTTAACTCTACGTTGATTCTAAAAATTGCGTCAAACTTAGATTTTTTTTTGTGGGTGGATTATAACTTCTTGCGACAATATTCATATCTCAATTTAGTTAGAATGTATAAGAAAGTTTTTATCTTAAATTGGTCTAGCTAAATTTCATGTTTTATTTACAAAAATTTCAAGTTGGAAACCAAGCAAAGGAGAAATTAACTTAAAAAACAAAACAACTGATTATTTACGGTTGGGTCCGCAAGTCCATACCTAACTGTAAAATAGCCAGAACCATATTTCCTAGAGTTACGGTTGGTTTTTGAATCAAAACCTAACCGTAAATATTCCTGGACCCTTTTACAGTTGGGTTCGATTGAACGCAGGTCCTGGTCATCCATTCCTTTTACCCCTTTATCCTTCTTTTACTTCAAATTCTCACCTTATTCTTTTACAAACAATAGATAGGCAAACAATTTCTAGTTAGAAGAAGTAGGGCAAATATATACAAGGGGTTTTGATTTTTGAGTTAGTTCATCAGTAAAGTTTGATTCTAGAGCAACAATTTTTTCCTCCTCCAAGTTCAACACACTTATAGAGAAGCCAAAGAGCTGCCGATTATCTTGCCGGTCTAAAGCCAGAAGGGACCTTTGTTGTTATTGACCTTAACTCCTTTGATGAAGATCTTAAGAAGATCGTGACTGAAGCTGCCGCAGGGAAAATTTATTATCGCAAGTCCATGAGCAGCACAGGGATACTTGGTTGAGTCCGGTTGTTGGCCACTTTTCTAGGGCCTAGTTTGTTTGCCTTTTTTTTTTTTTTTTTTTTGTTTTTTTTTGTTTTTTGTTTTGTTATTGCTTTCCTTTTGTTTCTGTTTTTGTTGGTTGGGGTCCTCTTAACCCCCTCTCCTTTCTAAAAAAAAAAGGAATGGATAATAATGAATTTAATAAGTCAACATAAACTACCATAATTTTCATCATAAATTGAATAAATCTCATGTTTTATCACAAATTCAAAGAATAAATAAATAGCCACCAACAGATTCTAAGTTTGTTATATAATTTGATGACCCATAAACCAAATTCCCTATTGATCGATTATATTCTTGTTATTCATCATCTAATCTAGTAAAGATGGGTTTACTGAATTTTAAATTGATTAACTTGTGCGGGTCTATTAAGGTAGATACCGAATCTTAATTGAGGTTTTTTTTTTTTTTTGAGAGAATTAGAACAAATTAAGGAAGAATTTGGTTTTTGTAGATAAGAATTTTTCTGCTTTGAGGTAGAAATCATATAAGAAGAATTTAATAAATTTATATTATAAAGGTTTTCGATTGAGATGTTTTCCATGATTTTTTTATTTTGTTTATTGCTGCTCCGGTTGTACTTAATTTTCGGTGGAAGATGATCACAGACAGTTAGTGAGAAAAAAAGGGATATAGCACAAGATAGGTTTAATAACAATAATAAAATCAATTCTATTAATGGAAAGTGAAGGATCTATAAATAATGAATTGGTTTTGTTTCCATGAATCAAGATAAATAATCAAAATTAGATATAAGCTAATAACAGTGGGAGGAATGTGCATCCATGGTTTAGAGGTAGTACATAAAGTTATACTCGTTATTTGACAAGGTATTTATATATCTATATTTATATTTCTCTATTTATATATCTATATTTATGTTTCTCTCATCTTCAAAATCAAGTCTTTTACTTCGTTTCTTTTTCCTACCGTTCCAATGGTGTTCATTTCTATTTTCGAGTTCTTTATTTTCCTTTTGTATGTAAGCATTAAATAATACTCCCAACTCTAAATGACCAATTTTTATTAATAAGTCTATGTTGAACAATTACAACATAGTTTTGGGTGCTCTTTTTTGGTGAAAAGTAAGTTGAAGGTTGCCGTTGTTTTTTCTTTATTTGTGGCTCAAACTAAACTTACACAACACCTTCGGGTCCTTTCTCTATCGCGACGTCTTTGCTTCCATATCGCCTATTATTTATTAAAGGTTAAGAAAATCTTCCTTTGGAGGAATGTACGCTATTAAGGAATATGCACACGGTAAAGGTACTTCATAAAACAGAATATCACATAAAATCAAAGAGGAGAAGTTACAAAATATCACATAAACTTGAAGGAAAACAACACACGAACTCGAAGCACAGAGAAATTATGAAGAATCGCATAAAATTGAAGCTCAAAAAAGTAATAATTCAGGATTCGTGCTTATAGATATCGTCGATCTTAATACTGATTAGCGTAATATGTTATTACTGATGGTGGATTTTTGACTAGAGCTAAAGTTATGAAATCGCCCTTCACCGAATAGCAGAAACATATAAATATCCACGCATATACCTAACTCTATATCAAAACAATGAATATTGTAATTCTACATATATTCCGCAAGAGAATTAAGATTACAGTCTCTACAAACGATCTATATTGATCTGGTAGCCTCTCTAAATATGTATAATATTTATGCCATATCGAACTAGTCTCAAGTCGCATCCATAAGCTAACATTCGACTGCTGATGTAACTTTCTGATAAGAGGTTAATCCAGGAACGCCACAAGCATCTTTTTTTTTGAACAAAATAATTATTTACTGCTACGGCATCTCCCAAAATACGGTTGAACAATTATTGCCGCATTCTAAATCTTCTACGAAATACATTAGGTGGAAACGTATGGTTTCTACAAAAGCAATCTTTCCAGAGAAGCATTGCACCGGCCTTATGTTCTCTTGGTATTTGGATACTAGTATGAGGCCAGTTCATACTTGAAACGATCAATCCCAAAGTGACTGCTTGGTTATTTTGGCTCAATGCAACTAAATCTTCGTCTGATGAATACATACTATTATTATCATCATCACTGGATGAAGAAGAAGAAGAAGAAGAAGAAGAAGAAGAAGAATGAGGAGGAGGAGGAGGATGAACAGAAGAACAAGAAGCATAATAGTCAGTGTTATTCTCATAGTACGTCATTGGTTGTTCATGTTTGCAGTTTTGGTTTGTATAATTGGAGAATCGAGTGTTCAATTTATAGGAATATTAAGATAAGTCTTCGAGTGTTGATATGACTGCACACTCTTGGTATTTTAAAAATTAACTGAATTGAGGCAAGTAGGGTGAATAGACGCATCAAACATAAGAAGTGTCGGTTGAGATGACAAGACCAAGCATATAAAAAGACAAAGCAAAAATTTAAATATCTTTTTTGAAATGACAATACAAAACAGATATAAAAGACAAAGCAAAAATTAAAAATATCTTTGGAGATAACAACACAAAGTAGATAAAAGACAAAGCAAAGATAAGAAAAGTCTTTTGAAATGACAATTCCAATCAGATAAAAGATAAATCAAAGATAATAAATGTTTGTTCGAATGACAATACAATGCAAATGAAAGACTACCCATCCGTATCTTGATTCCCAGGCGCCGATCGCGGTGACATAAAGTGAGGCAAATATGATCTCGATGTGTAATTAACTGATGGCATTGTTGATGATGATCCCTAACCCATGGTATTCCACATTTGTGGTGGCATAGTTTGAGAAAAAGTGCCAAACCCAAGGGGTGGTTGTTGCGTACGAAAATGGGCTAGCTGTAACTCCAAATTGTTGTTGTGATTTTGTAGACCCCGTATTTCTTCATCTTTTTCCATGATAAACTTCATCCTCTCTTTCGTTTCATTTAATATAAACTTACGAAACTCTTGTGTAAAGTCGGCATATTGTTGAACCAGACCATAAGCTTCGACATGTTATGAAAATAAATAAATCACATTCTCACGTATTTTTATATACTCAAAAAAATAAGGTTTGTTGTATACTTACGTATAACAATTGTTGTTGAGGCGGAATGGGTACATGTTCATCAAGTTCTTGGATGTTGTGTTTAATACGGTCACCAGCATACCCGTATGTTTCAACCTCCCAATCGACTTTGATGACATATTTCTGCAAGTTAGTTACATGTCGCTAATACTCAATATACAAATCATACGTAACAACATGCACTAATTCAGTTGTATCGACCAAATCACTTCCCCTCAGCTGATTTGCTTCATCATTGTTGAGGTTGGCAATACGAGTAAGTGGGTTCCTGGGAACGCCAAAATTATAATGGTTTTTCCTCCAACACCGTTCTCCGAGGTACACGTTATGCTGTGCAAAGAAAATAACTATCAAAAAATAAACCAATTAACTATCCAAAAATCCAAGAAAATAAAGAACAGTACTATCAAAATAAATTATCAACTCACGGTGCCTAGCCAAGAAAATATAACCCTTTTGTCTGAGAGCTCCGATGCTTTCCGTCCAACATCAGTGTCAAGGACTAAGATGGCGGAATCCCACGGTCATCTACAGTCAGCTGATTAAGACAATTCCTAGATCGAACAATATCAATACTCTTCCTTCTTGTACCCTTCCACCGAGAACTTTTAGGCCACACTACTTCACTATCACTAGTTGGGTTCTTTGGTCGACATATGCCCAGATATTTGTACCCCCAAAACTAGTACGTCAAGACAACCAACCAACTAAGTTAATTACCAACAAATAAACATTTAAAGGAAGTATAAATAGAATTAAGAAATTTACCTCCAATATTTGGAAGGGTCCGACTAGTGACTTTTGTCCCCTGCCAGATGCGCCGAGTCTCGAATACAGTTTCGCAAAAGCATCACCACCCCAGTCATAATTGCCAACTATATTAAGATCCTCAAAAGCAGCTAACCATCCAGCATTAATATAGTTTTTAGCATTCGAAAAGAAAAATTGTCCCGATATATACATACAAAAGGCTCTGGCCACTCTCTCAGCAAGTATGTTATCATCGTTAGCCGCAACCAACGTTCCTGGATCAAAATATGTGCTAAAAAATACAACTGTAATTGCATCTGAAACCCACTTCGCGGGAATATGTTCTTTTTTACAAATTTCACTATATTTAATTTCTGGAAAAATATATGCCCGGACATATTCAAATTGTTACTTTGCCGGGTCATACAGAATATCACTACCAACACCAATACTTAATCCTGTCAACATGACCCAATCAAGCGGTGTGAACCCCATCTCACCAAAGGAGAAGTGAAAAGTGTTGGTATTTCAAAAACGCGCAACAAGATAGTTAGTCAATGCATGTGACGAATCTACTACATCCATGGTCAATAAACGGTCTCATCCTGCCTTTTCAATAATGTATTTAACCCTAGGGTTGTGTTTTATAATACCTGTATAGGTCTGAATGGCCGATTTTAAGGGAACCACGATGTATGTACTTGAATTTTGAATCAGTTGAATATGTAATATTTGTAGAAGCGTGACTCTGAGCATCTTCCACAACATTGTAGTTCGCTAACCCGGGAACATAGACCATATCTTCAGTAGTAGGGTCTACTTCTGGATCCTCAATGGTTTTAGCTTTCTTGTTCCTCTTTTTTCGACCAACGAATCTCGCTGTGACATTGTTCAACATCTGTACAAACGGTACATACAAGTTTCAAAATTAAGAGTAATCCTCACAATGCACAAATATAAAACTCTATATTAATCCATAAATCCACAAAAATACAAATTTCATTATTAGAAAAGTAAGCCTCTAATTAGATAATCAAATGTACAAACATTCATAAATCATCCAAACTACAAAATTCACGATTCACAAAATAGTCAACTAATCAAATTACTAACTCTACAAAAATTCATCATAAATCTCTAATTTTATGATTCCATATACATTCATTATAAAGGAACATAAACATTCATAATTCCAAAATTTTATAAAAATCATATCAAATCAATTAATCAAGAACTTAAAATTAACCACAACCCAACTCAAATTAACCAACAACTTAATCAATTCTAAATTCAAATCAATTAATTCTCGTCAATTTTTTAAACCCAATTACAACTTCCAAAACCCTAGAATTATACCCTATACAAAATTACAATTTGTAAAACCTAATATGTCTATTTCATAATCATATGTTTAATCTTTAAACATATATATACAAATTTAATTAACAAAATATTACAATAAATCATAATCTAAATTTATGAAATCCATTAAAATTCATATAAAAGTTTGAGTTCATACCTTGTCTTGAGATAAACCTAACTTTGATAAGCTTTATTTCAAAGCTACTAGGGTTTTGCTAGCTTTTTTTCAATTTTGAAAAGAGGTTGAGAAGAGGAGAGATGATTCGGTTGGAGGGTTGAAGTGGTATGCGTCTGGAAGAGTCTGGAAGAAGAGAGGAGAAGAGAAGAACATAAAAGCCTCCGCCTGATGAAGCGTAAGCCTAGACCACCGCCTGATGAAGAACATAGTGGTAGGCGTTACTCTAGCCAACCGTTTCATAAAACGGGCGTATGGCTAAGGTAATTTCCGTATTCATGATACACACGAACCAGCTGCACGAGGTAGAAGAGTCACCAGGCGTATGGCTAAGGTAACGCCCCATCAGGCGTTAGTCTGCTCCCACGCCTGTCATTTGGTCGTGCTGTTACATGTGCGTCTACCATCAAACGTTCTTCTGGGCTGCGTCTACCATTGAGCGTTATCCAGTGTCCGCCCCAACCAAACGTTTTCACTGGCATACACCCATACAACACCATTCCAACAGACGGATCCTTATATATGAGCCAACACCATACGTTAACTTAGTCTTCCGCCTGATCAAAATTTACTCTCCTTCCGCTGCGTTTCAGGCAGAGTATTATTAAAAAAAATTAGTCTTTAATTTTTGGGTTTACTCTGATGACTGTGGAAGCTCCATGTATCTTTCCAATAAATTATGCTATGGGGATCTTCTATCATACAGAAAGAACTCGATCTTCATTTTACATAGAAACAAGGAATAAGTTCAGTGTTATGTAGAAAAGCAAATTTACTAGCTACTCTCTGACGTAGGAATTTGCAATACATATACTGTCTCAAATCTCAAGAACCCTGAAAGAATCGGCTACTACTTTAAGTTGGTTTCGAACTTTTTTCCACCGTCTTTCGTTGGCTCCAACAATCAGTGTGTAATATCTCCCTATTGAAAATGAAAACAGGAATCAAAATTGAAGTACTTATCTTACCTCATGAAGCAAATTATGAAGCTGTAATGCTGTATATTTGCGTAGGAGGATATAAAGTTGGTCAATCTTACCATTGCCGATGGCGATAGTAGCAAAGGCAGTGCGAGAGAAATTTTTAGATGTTAAGTCGTACTCAAATGTGTAGTAGTTTCTTCCATCAACAGTTCTCTGAATTCAGGCAATAGCGATAGAAGAAATTGTTACATTTTCATATGACGCCTATCATAGTTCTTTTCTTCGATATCTTTGGAGAAAAAAATGTCAATGAAACTCACCTCTTGCATGTCAAATATAGTTGGTGTTTGAGTTGGTGCTGAAAACTTGTGTTTCACCAAATTATAGATTACCTGGTAAGCAAATAAAATTGGATCAAAGAAACTGCAAAAACATCAACAAAGAATTGAGCAAAATAGAGACTCTCTTTTTTTACCTCATCCATTGGACCCAATTCATGTACATCTTTTTTATCAGTTGGTATAAAGCTCACTCTAACATTTTGCAGCGGCAAATATCGGTCCTTGAATGCTGAATCGTGTCCTCTAAAATCGAAGTCCTGAACAAAGAGAATGTAAACTATCATACCAGATTTCGAGTAAATTATAGAAATCAATGAAACTCACCACCCAATCATCAGGATGATAGTATGTATATCCATCTTGTAAATCAACAAAAGCTTGATAGTTTTCTAGTCCTTCTGCAAGAAATGGATAACAGGACAAGTTTTGTATTTCTTTCATGAATTTTGGAAGAGAATCAGAGGAAGGAGGATTTTAACAAACCCGGATACCTTTAGCAGAACCAGAACTTGCAGGAAACAAACTTGTGACTAATGCACCTACTCCTAGCAATATCGGCCTCCTCCTAAGAAAACCTGGAACGGGATATGGTGAGACATTGTTTGCTACTAGATGTGTTCAATTTTGAATCAATCATGAAAAGGGAACCACATCTAACTCACTTTCCTCTGAAGAAGTTGCTTCCACTAAGCTTGAATTTAGTGCACATGAAGGTAATGATGTGCAGCGAAACGCCGAATTCTGCGATTTTATTTATTTTTCAGAATAAAACACAGCATATATTGAGTATCAGTAAAATGGATCTTAACAAATTTGAAAGTAAAAGTCTACCTGTTGCTTAGGAAGGAAGGCACCCCATTTGACTACTGGGACTGATGAAGTTGCTGCTGCTGCCATTTTCTGTCCCTGGATTTTAAGCTGTTTGTTTTGAACAAGTGAGTGTTTTCATCTAAACCAACTCTTTTCCTCATTGTTTCTCTCTCCTTGAGAAATGGATAATGTGTGGTGTGGTGGAAAAATGTTTGGCTTCCCCTAATTTGTTTTAACTTTTAACAACAAGAAGAGTTCATAAAATTAACAATTCGTGTATACATTTGAGTGCTAGAATAATAAACAAGAACCTAGTTTTAGCCTTAGGGGTTTGTCTTAACTCTTAATTATGGGGTGAGGTCAAATGATGATTACTTAGATCTAATTCTAAATCAATCTATGATTAATTATGTTAATAGTATATGTGCATGTGAGTTCTTGTTATTAGTCAAAGACTAATAAAAAACAGTATGAACCATTTTTAAATAAACAAGTTATTGGGAGATGAACCGTTTGCACGTTCACTAGCATACTGCATCATTATAATCTTGCACCACTCAATCATAATCAACAGGGGCTTGCCTTTAACCTTATTGCATCAAGAACAAACCACGACAGAATATCCGAATCCTGTTTTCATTGCAAGAATTTCAGATTCATTTTCTTTTGCCGAAATACGAACTACTGATTAAAAATAATATTAAATTCAGGGAGGAGAGAAACCCCAGATAATATAAATATAAAAAGAGTACTATTCTAATCCAGAAAATAGTACACTGTTTAAAAATACAGAAAAATGACACCTCTCTCAGTTTTACTGATTGAGTATTTATAAGTATTCTGAAATTCTCTGAACTCTCTGACATCCTACACGTGGCCGATCTTGACTTATTCACCACTCCTGTATGTTAAGTTTGTACACGTGTCCTTTTGATGACATTTCCTTTTCTGTGGCATCCACTTTTCAGATATCGGGCAGCCTTATATGAGGGTCTGCTCTGTTGACGTATGTTCTTCTTCTCACAACTGCTTTGCCTTAGGTTGCATCATGTCTGGATCCTTGTACGCTGCAACACTCGTTACAACCATTTGATATTTCTTCTACTCTTCCGTGCGATCAAGGATCACCCATACAATGACCTCCCCTACGACGACCTCTCCTACGACAAATCCTTCTTACATTTTCTCTCTTCCTCTTTTTCTTTTTTTTCTTTCTTCTTCTCCCCCTTCCATCCACATGAACACCCCTTCACCTTCACGCGGACACACCATCTACTTCTCCTTCTCTCCCTCTCTTCTCTTTCTTTCTGTTCGCGTGAACATGGGAGGATGTTCAAGCGGACTCCTCCCCTTCTCTTCTTTCCCCTCTCTTTCTTCCCTTCTTCCTTCTCTTTCACCTTCCGTCCGCGTGAAAATCCTCCCATGTTCACGCGGACTCCACCCTCATATTCTTTTTCCTTTTCTTTCTTCTCCCTTTCCTCCTCCTTCTTCCGTCCGCGTAAACATGGGAGGTTGTTCACGCGGACTCCACTACTCTCTTTTCCCCCTTCTTCTCATCCTTCTCTTCTATCTCACATGTCCGCGTGAACATCCTCCATTCATCACGCAGACACCATATATACTCCTCTCACTCCTTCTCTTCATTCTTCCTCACATTCTCTCTATTTTTCCTTCAATCATCACCTATCATCATGACCCATCCTTACACACGCAACTATTCATCATCTTTTCCCTCTTCGTTGTTCACCTCTTATTCACATTAGTACATTCTTCAGGGTAAATCCTTATTTTACCCTTCTCTTAATTTTGGGGTATCTATATTAAGTCCCCTGGCTTTTCGGTTAGGTGTCAAGCTATCCGGCAGTCATATACCCCAGAATTCCATGTCCCCGAGTATTACAGGAGTCCCCGAGTATCAGCATTGTCTCATGATCCTGTCTCACTTCCGAGCATCTTTTTACACCGCGTCCCATTTTTTCATTCCACTTTATAACTTTTTTATAACCCTTTCTCATTTCATTCCATCATCATAAAATTTTTGTTTTTCATTCTCTCTCTCATTTCTACTTCATCATTTTCTTTTGTCCCTTGCATTCTCACTCCTTTCTCATTTTTCACCTCGAGTTCCTTCGAGGAGAACTACAACGATACAAACGACCAAGGCAACGACGACTTCCTCTCTTTTACTTCTCAACGAACTGATGATGATCCCTACAACGTGATAAGTACTGGAAATGGTGCCAAGTCCTTGGCTTTCCTCCGTGCTCAACAATATGAAAATTATGCCAATGACCATGTCCTCTTAAGAGATATTTTCTTTTAATCTCTTTCTCAACTTGATAATCATGACCATCTCTTCGTTCGTGATTCTAGATGGTTACTTGGATGCGAAAATCCTTCACCTCGTTCATTAAATCTGAACATGGCCCCCTACTTTACTATTCATCGAGGTGACCACATCCTGCATGATGTATCCTTCATTACTACTGGTCGTCCCTCTATCTTATGGACAACGTGGGTTGAACGCATCCTCACTAATCTATTTCTATGTTCTCTTGTTAAAGGACTTAGTATTTTTGACGCCATAGAGGTATCTTTGCATCGGCACATTACCCGTTCTTCTTCATAGCTCATCCGCTTGGTCTTGAGATGGGTACCAGAGATACATACATTTTTATTTTCCTGGAGGGAGGCAACTCCCATTCTAGAAGATGTGGTGGCTTTTCTACGGCTTGATATCCATGGTTTTCATCTTTTTGAGGAAACAGTTGGCGATGAAGCACTGAACGATGATGACCAAAAGTTGTTGGGTATTATGGAAGTGGCTCGAAGATACTCCACTTATATCCCCTCTAGTGAAAAGGCTTCCCCCACAGTGACCCAGGACCATGGGGCTTCCTCTAGCCGACCTCGACGCGGTACAACCAAGTGCGCTGGCTTCCTAGCTAGGATTCAATTATGGTTATCACTACATACTGAAGATGGATCTCAGGATCCTACCATCCATGTTGAGATACTGGTCATTGATGATCCCACCGAGTTTGCTTCTGTTTTAGCTTATTGGCTTGGCCACGATTTGTTTGAATATCCTAAAAAGGATGCTCTAAATGACGAAATTTTGAACATTGTTGTCTTGATGTCACGAGGTGTGACTTTTACTTTGGCTCCCATGTTTCTCGGAGGATTATATCATCACTTGGATGTCCTAGTCAGTGACCTTCAATGGGATAACGATGAAAGTTTTATCGTGGAGAGTTTTGTTCCAATCGCTTTCTTGCAAGTATGGGAGAATTTTAGGGATGTCGTCCTAAGATGAATCCACTATTACTTGACAATGGAGAAATTAAGTATCGTGGTCGAAGTCGTCAAGTGCGTACGCCAGTTAGTCACCACATGATGGAGTTATATACGAAAGTTTTCTCCCAAACGTGTGTCTATCTTGGGTGACATTATAGATGATGTTAAATCCTTTACATTCTGCCTCTACAATGATGGTGTGTGTGGTTCTGCTACCTATATTTTCACTATTAAGGAAGCCAATCATTGGTTTGTACAAATACTGGCGTTGTTCCCCATTAGGATTTCATCGCTGCCACCAACCCTGGTTCTCTACCCTGTTTCTTCGGGGGTGCATTTTTCGCTAAGTCCTATAATATAGATCGTATAGCACGACAAGTCAGATATGATCAAGGGTGCTCTACGATCGTTACTACATCCACCCTGATCACTCCTTATAACTATCCAATAGCTTTGATCGGTTTATCTTCCGCTCTAATGCTGATTTTCTTATAGTCTTTTTTGTTCACCGCCAATATCATGTCCTTAATCGTCCTTTGGCAATGACTCATGGCTGGCGTACATTTTGGTCTCGTGAGGTTGAAATGATGGTGTATTTATGTTCTTCTCCTCCCATACATGATTCTGCAGCTGATATCCCTTGCATGAATCAGTGTGGACGCATAAAGATATGTCCAACTGTCCTCGCGGAATATAAACTCCATCCTGCTTCTAAGGGTAGGAAAGCAAATCCAAATGGCTGTCGTAGACATGTCTCTAACAGTACTAAGGCTCAGATTAAGAAAGTGATCTTAGTACGTCAAACACAAGATTCTTCCTCCAACACACCTGGGGTATATGTTACTCCTCCTCCCCCCTAATTTTTTTTAAAAAAAGAAAAGAAGACACAAAATTTAACTTCATTTTTTGTTTCATGTGCACGTGTTTCGTCTCTTTTAGTATTTTCACATATGCGTATGTGTGATTTGCAGGTTGTTACTAAAGGTATGAATAATTTACATCAGTGTAATCTTGGTAAAGTCCCCATTCCCGTTGTTTCTGAAGGTTATCAAGAAATTTTTGGTTCCTCTACGCCTGAGGAGTATAACATCGAGACTCTTGATCATGATTCATTCTCCAATTTTTCGGTAATTTTATATTATTTTCAATGTCTCTTTATTGTTTCAAGCCTATAAATACTTGATTGTATTTCTTTTATATATTTCTCATTTCTGTTTTATTTTTCTCTTTCTTATATTTGCAGAGCTAAATCCTGACCCTCCTTATCTTCCTATAGACATTCCTTCTCACCCTTTAGAGTTGCAGGTAGTTGTCTAAATTTTTTTTATGTTTCATCATGCGTTGTTCTGATGGTCTCTTACCCTCTCATCCCTTTTCCTTTTTTTTTTAGGAAATGAGTAAGCAAGGTCGTCAAGGGTTCGAGCTGTGAACTCATCGATCTCCTTTAAAATGAAACGTACCCGTGATGCCGCTAAGTCTCCACAAAATGAGACAAGGAAAGAGTCATCTTCCAATCGTTCCACTACCCACTCCACGCATGTGTCACCTGACATCATTGTTAACGACAACAACAATGAATCCCCTCCTCGTATTGATGAAGTTGATCTTCCCGCTTTGACCCCTTTGTGGATAAATCTACCCTTAATGGATGCCAGGAATACCAAGAAGTTGGTGGTTTTTGGGTTGCTCCTCGTCATGTACAACGTTATGCTAGGGTCGTTCACAGTCATGGTCATATGACAAGCACCAAAGCCAAAATTCATGACGTGGATTATTTGGTTAGTCAAACCAACGCTCTCTTGGACATTATTGCTCGTATGCGGAGTACACGAGCCCCTCTTCCAACACCTTCTATGATGACATCTTGGAAGATAACGATTGATCTTTGCCATGATTATATGCGCTTCAACATTAAGTGGCTTGTGGACTCTTGGACTAGGTTGGATGAGAGGTTGAACAATCGTCTTACTCAACTTCCTCAAATCATTGCTGACCATCAAACTAGTATAACGCAGTATCAGGAACAACTCATTGTTCTTAACGAAAAGTATGCCTCTGCTTTAAAGGCCGTTAGCACTTCTGATGTGTTTTAGAATAGTGGTAAATAAGGTTCAAACTCTCGAACTTGTGAAGATTGATTTTAGATTTAAAAACTGATTTTAAACTAGAAAATATACACAAAAGATGAAAATTATATTCACAAATACTGAGGTTATGGATTTCACCATTAACCACTTTTAATTGATTCCAAAAATAATAATCTAAACAATTCTAGCTCAAATAAGTGACACTAGGTGGATTTTTACAATATCAATTGCAAATCACAAGCATGACTCATCAAAAGCTCTAGGTCCCAGCATAAACCATCAAATAAAATCATAATCAATTAAGAAAAATTATAATTTCAATTAAAAATAAATGCAAAAGTCATAAAAGAATTATTAAAAGTTACCAATTAATCATGGAAAAATGGCTTCCTCCTTGCCTCAGTGATGGGGTTTAACTCCTCATGATCTACACACTCTCAAAACAATTATTCATGGCTCAAAAGTGTGTAAAAAGAAGATAAAAATCATAACACAGATGGTTCAGAACGGTGTAATGCCGTTGCAAACCACAGTTCTCACTATTACAGAAAAGTGTTTTCAGCTGAAGATAAACGTTGTAGGTACTAAGATATCCGTTGCAGATGGGTTGAAGAAACTGTTACAGCTGAAGATAAATGTTGCAAAACGGTTGAAGGAACCATGACCTTTTCTATATTCTTCGTTTTCTTCAGCAGCAGCAGAACACTTTTCCTGTGATGATTTTTTTCTCATTTTGTTGGCCTCCCGAGCTTGACCCAACCTCTCTAATCTTTTTTGGACTTGATACAACCTTTTTTATACAACAAAGCCTTCAAATCTCGAGGGAATATCTGTTGTTTTTTTCAATTAAACCTTCGGTGGTTTTCTCCCTGATTTTTTCTCGAATCCCCCTTGTTTTTCTTTGATCTCCTCGATATATATAGGCTCTGAAAACCTAATAGCTTCATCCTTAATTGATAAGGACTAAATATCTAATCCAATACTAACTCAGAATTATGTAAATCCAAATTTGGGAGAGATTCTATTTCCGGCAGTAAAATGAACTTCCAACCATGTTTCAAGGCAAAAAACCCTCTACTTGACGTGTTTTGAAGGTTTCTTCACTTGGATATAACGAAATCCTCTTTCAAATCTCTTAAAACTCGATACCCGAATTATCAGAAACTCTCGCTTTTACGGGAAGAAGGATTCCTGCCTTTTTCAGTTTTTGAATCAAAATAAGAGGGGTGCCCTTAATCAATAGTTGTGCGCCCTTAACATTTTTGCTGGGTGCCTTTCGTAATTTTTTCTGGGTGCCTTTATCAACTTTTCGAGCCAATTTTTCCATAAATATTTATTTTCCAAAAATACCTACAAAGATATAAAACCCATAGTAAGTACAAAATAAGAGCTGATAAAATAGAGAATATAGGACAAATAAGACACAAAAATGTGTCTATCGAATACCACCAAACTCATTATTTGCTAGTCTTCGAGCAAATCTAATCTAAAAATAAAATAACAATCCTAACTCACTTTCGCAGTCATCGCGATTGCACTTAGCATGTGCAACAAGCCTTTAAACCCATAGGTGTCCCTATCAGACGAGTTTTGCCTCGTGAGGGCTTACAAGAGGTATACCCACAAAACCTATACTCCAAACCCTAGATACATGTGAACGATTGAGGATAAACACTAAACAAGCTATTTAGTTGGCATACTAAATTTTTCGGCTATGAGAATCATTACCTTATATGAGTCCAACTGTTGTACACGAGTTTGTACTCAAGCATACTAAAATTCATAAGAAGACAAAGCTATACTCAGAAAGTCGTACAATGGACCACGATACTCTGAATCTAACAAACCACAATCACATGAATAAATTAAGAAGATGGACAATGAGATAGAAGTGTGCACATGTTGACTAAGGTGAACGGTGTTTTCCATATCTGTCTGAAGGTCAGTGCCAGGATGAATCCTAATGGATTGAGATACGCTCCCACTGGTCTTAATCCTTATACTAATATCGACTCAACTGGTATATACAAGGGCCCCAGTGGTCTATTTATTGAATATATACAATTAATCTTTTTTTTCCGACAACATGATTAGATCCTTTGAATCTAACCGTATGCTCCTTGTCAGCAGATTACATGATAGTTCCCATGGACCCTGCATTCCACACTTGCTTAGGCGACAAAGACAGAAAGAATACACACATATGCTATCCAAGTGTCAATATATATATTTTAGTTATTGGTCTGAACAAAAATAAAATACAAATGGGGCTTGATCTCAATAACTCTTACTTCGTCCTAGTGGCGATAACAATTTGATACTGGTGACCCACCAAATCACTTAGAGAAACACAAAAAAATTGCAAAAATAAAAACAGAAGGTGATATGGTGACGACTCTGAGATACGGTGACGACTATTATGTTATTTCTAACACCTGATCTTTGTCCTTTTATGAATAGACCATTTAGCTGGGCACCCCAATTCCTATAGACAAGAATTTTGTTTCCATCTACCTAAAATAGTTAGTGCCATTCTGATTTTTTCATAAGTTTTTAAATTCTGGAGTTTCATATTGCAACTAAAAGTTTCTCCCATACCCTCAAACTTAAATCTAACATTGTCCTCAATGTTCTAAAGATATATGATTAAAAACATGAACACGAAGAAACTGCTACCACTTGAAGAAAAGAGTTTAGGAATGATATTATTGTGTCGCATGAGCATGGGTTACCTCCTAAGAAGTGATAAGTTTAAAGTCTTCATCCATACTTTGGGAAGAACTAGTCACCTCGTAGAATCATATAGCAATAGTCGGAACAACTGTGGGTCATCTGAATAGAATAATGTTATCCAAAATAGAAGGAAACTGCAGCATGCCCAAAAAGTGAACAAACAAAGTACAACCTTATCCCTATCTAGTGTCTTGTTTAAGACAACTACATCTAGTTGAGGTTCAGGCTCAGGCTCTATAAAAGGGTCTCGATAAAATGTTTTCATGGGCTGGATTTCCTCATTGGCAGGATCCGGAGAATCAGTTTGTAGAGTCTGAAGTAAATCAACTAATAAATTTGAAGCACACGATAATAATCTGAATAATTGTGGATCCTCAAAGATAATCAGATTGGACACACACAGTTGACTACTATGAAAATGGTGGTCATTATTGAGCAGATGTGTCGATTCTAATTCCCTAAAGTAATTAGGCTTAGTGTCAAAACTTAATAACTGACACATTTGAAATAGGAAAAAAAAATTAGTGGAAAAACAAAGTCAATCTTGGTATTATTTCCTAGGTAAACCACATCGACCATAGGATGGGTTTCTAACAACTGAACTTCTTTTTGGACATCACCAGGCTCAGAAAATCTAGTTTGAAGATGATCTTGTAAATGGTAGAAGTGTAAATATCAAGTCCCAAGTTAGGGACCTTTCTAAGAGTCAAAGGGTAAAGTACAGGGAGAATGATAGTCACCCCCAAACTTAGAGTTTTCAGTGTCTATAGATAGACTAGTCATAATTTTCCTAATTTTCTTGACCGTCAGATTCTTGAAAATGGTCAATTGCTTCTTCTAGGTTAAATCAGGTGGTACATGCTCACTTATATTTAAAATCTCTACGAGCATATCTTTGTTATATAAGACTATTGTTTCTAAATCACTGGACTCTAAAACAGTATTCTCAGGATAAACCCGTTCCTCTAAAACATTATCGTCTTCAAAACAAGAAACTTCTACATCGTCTAAAACATTGGTATCTCTAGTCAAATCCTCTTCCTTTTGAATAGGTGAATAATCATTAAAATTATTGGATTTGAACTAAAAATAACAATATCATCATGAAGCACAATTGGAATGATAATTTCTTGATCACGCTGCCTGTATATTTCAAGTTCTTCGTCAATACTATCCTCATCATCATAATAATATGAAGATGTTTGAACCTTTTCTAAATAAGTAGTGTTACCAGTTCTATCCTCGTCCCCTTGACTAGGTGAATAATTATCAAGGGTAGCATTATATTGGAAATTAAAATCATTTTGAGCAATATTATTCTTGGCAAGACTTTCATTCACACTTAATGCAAACCTATTTGTATTCTCAGTTAACTTCTCGTGTGATTCTTCTAGAGAAGGATTTGGGTCATCATAGGGAGTACTAGATCGCATCTTCTTTAGGGCATCCCTCCAAGACAAAGAACTCAAGTTTTGTTCATTTTCATGTTCATATGACGGGTGTATGAACGAATAGTAATTGAGATCACCTTGGTATGAGCAATAACCTCCAAAAGTTTGGCGTTGGTCCCGACTACTATCCACACCATATTGATAGTACGGATATTGTCTATTTTTAAATTTAGTCGGATATTCATTGTATTGGTCCTCATAATACTAGTTCGACATTTTCTAATAAAAATTTCACAAGAAAACTCTAAAAATAAATCATAACTGGAAGGGGTTCTAAACAAACACAAACAAGGCCGACTCAACCAAATCAAACCTACTGAATCTAGCAAACAAAAAGCATGATGGCACCCCTTAGATTGTTTCTAGACCACCTTCTATTCTTCCAAAAGTCAACTAGTTACAGTTTTAGCAAATCTCTTAGAACGATACAAATTAGATTAATTCGAATAGAAACAGGATAAGCTCTAAGGAGCTTTGATAACCCTTCCTCTTTGACAATGTTTCCTTGGGTTACAAGGTGGCTCGAATCTACTTAAAATAATCTTCCTGAACTTTGAGTTAGGCTAATAGAGTAACCAATACATCCCTTTTGAATGACTTTCTTATAAGCTTGTTACCCTATCTGTCTCTTTCTAGTCAAAATTTAAAGCTTAGGTTCGAGTTTGGTAACGTGTTCCTAAAGCGGGCAAGAAGGAAATGGTGATGAAATCCGAGTCCTTATCTTGTATGGCCAGTTCTTGCCCTTTACTAGAAAATAAATTTGTATGCAGTCCTCAACATATATGCATTACGAAGGAATACTGAAAATCCACCTGCAGGGGTTTCGTGGATTGATAGAGTTTTACCTCCCGTACCAGACGGGCGGTGAATCATTGAAGTCGACTCGGGCCACTGACTCGTGTATCAGTGTACGAACCAAAGGGATGAGACAATATCGTAATTGTCGTCCTTCCCTGTGCAGTTTACCCTTCCGTAGGGTTTAAAAATAAAAATAATATCCATAAATATCCAAAAAAAAAAAAGAAAATTTCAAAAAAAAATTAAAGATTTCCTAATACAGTTTTATAACAAATAAAAACCGTAAAAAGTAAAAATTAAATAAAAATAAATTATTTGTCTTCTTTTCCGTTCTTTTTGATTTATCTTTAACTCCAACTCTTTAATCAATCAATATAATTTTTGGCTCCATTTTTTTATCCAAAACCTGTAATACAAAGAAACGTAAAATAGAACAAATAAAAATAAAATAAATAAAATAAAAATATAATTAATCTAACTAAACCTAAAAACAAATAAAAAACTGTTCTTTTAGCTTTAACTTTACTCCAAGTCTTTTATCCACCAAAATCTTTGGCTCAATTTCTTTTTGTTTTCGTTCCAAAACCAGTAGCAAAAGAGAAATACCCAAAAAACGTAAAATAAAACAAAATAAAATAAAATAAATAAATCTAAAACTCTAAACAAATAAAAACAAGTCTGCGTCGACGGGGCCAAAAACTGATGTGTTTTAGAATAGTGGTAAATAAGGTTCAAACTCTCGAAGTTGTGAATATTAATTTTAGATTTTAAAAACAATTTTAAACTAGAAAATATACACAAAATATTAAAATAATATTCATAAAAACTGAGGTTATTGATTTCAGCATTAAGCACTTTTAATTGATTCCAAAAATAATAATTATAAACAATTCTAGCTTAAATAAGTGACTCTAATTTTTGCCAAAGGTAGATTTTTAAAATATCAATTGTAAATCACAAGTATGACTCATCAAAAGCTCTAGGTCCCAGCATAAACCATCAAATAAAATCACAATCAATTAAGAAAAATCATATTTTCAATTAAAAATAAATAGAAAAGGCATAAAAGAATTATTAAAAGTTACCAATTAATCATGGAAAAATGGCTTCCTCTTTGCCTCAGTGATGGGGTTTATCTCCTCATGATGTACACACTCTCAAAACACTTATTCATGGCTCAAAAGTGTGTAAAAAGAAGAATAAAATAATAACACAGATGGTTCACAACAGTGTAATGCCGTTGCAAACCACTGTTCTCACTGTTACAGAAAAGTGTTTTCAGCTGAAGATAAACGGTGCAGATGATAAGATATCCGTTGCAGATAAGTTGAAGAAACCGTTGCAACTGAAGATAAACATTGCAAAATGGTTGAAGAAACCCTGGTCTTTTATCTGTTTTTCGTGTTCTTCAGCAGCAGTAGAACACTTTTTCCTGTGATGATTTTTTTCTCATGTTGTTGGCCTCCTGAGCTTGACTCAACATCTCTAATCATTTCTGGACTTGATACAACCTTTTTGTATACAACAGAGCCTTCAAATCTCGAGGGAATGTTTGTTTTGTTTTTGTTTTTTTTCAATTAAAGGTTCGGTGGTTTTCTCCCTGATTCTTTCTCGAATCCCCCCCTGTTTTTCTTTGATCTCCTTGATATATATAGGCTCTGAAAACCTTATAGCTTCATCCTTAATCGATAAGGACTAAATATCTAATCCAATACTAACTCAGAATCATGTAAATCCAAATTTGGGAGAGATTCTATTTTCGGCAGTAAGATGAACTTCCATCCATGTTTCACGGCAACAAACCCTCTACTTGACGTGTTTTGAACATGTTTTTAATGTTTCTTTACTTGGATACAACGAAATCCACTTTCAAATCCCTTTAAAATAAGAGCTAATAAAATATTTTTGTTGGGTATTTTTTGGGGTGCCTTTATCAACTTTTTGAGCCAATTTTTTCCTAAATATTTATTTTTCAAAAATACCTACAAAGACATAAAAACCCATAATAAGTACAAAATAGGTGCTAAAAAAATAGAGAATATAGGACAAAAAGACATAAAAATGTGTCTATCAACTTCTTTTGGTGAGATAGAGGAGGTGAAGCGCGATATAGGAGAAGAAACTCGCATGCTACATAAATCTAAGAGGAGCTTCGTTCTCGTTCTGCACGAGCTCGATCATAGCCATTTCTAGGCTTACTATCATAATTTGCTCATGTTTTTGCTATTTTTTATTTGTATGCTTTATTGTTTGCTTTATTATCAGTCAGAATTTTTATGTTCTTATGTTGTTTCCCTTCTTGTAAACGTGTTATCTGATATTCAACTATTAATATAAGTATTTTATGTTTTCAATCTTTTTGCTTCCTCCTTGGGCGTCGTGTTGCCTAACTAGTATAAATATTTTATGCATTTTGTTGCTTATGTTTATTATTCAAAAACAAGTCCTTACGTTATACATTATCTTGTCTGTCACCATCATGACGTATTCGCGTATGATAGCTCAAGTTTCCGCACTCCCCCATTTTTCAAGTGTGTTCCATGTATGTGCAGCGCAGTTTGAGCATCTTCAAATTAGCAATGACCTAGAGCTAACTCGTATTGAGTTTAAAATTTCCTTGATCATACTAAGTGGTCGTAGAATTCCTTTACCTCTAGAGGCTCAGAGACTAGTTATTAAATCTGAGCGAGTACGCTTTTTCATGCAGGGTCTCGATTGTTGCTGCGTTATCGGTATTACTGAATATGCTCTTGCTCGAAGGCGCAGTATAGTGGTTTTTTTAGAGAGTGAATCCTATATAAACCCCACATCGTTCTGCTGAACATATTACCACCTGTCTAGAGATGTGGCTATTCGCGTACACGGGTATACACTAACTATGACTGAAGTTCCACGAGCTATGTTTACTTTTGATTTGAAGAAAGAGATTGATCGTTTGAACTTGGTGAAAGGAGATGTCTCTGCACTTCTTCAACACCGATTAACTCAATGTGGCATGATGGATGAAGTTTTGAGGGGGCATCAACAAACTTTGGAGATGACTGACAGAGCGAATGATGCCCCTCATATTTTGGTCAATATTCATCGCCGCATGACTATGGATCGTACTGCTCTTGTTGTAGCTCGTGCTCGGTACGATGATGTTTCATCGATGATTGCATATTTAGATCAAGAGATAGCTCGTTGTCGAGTTACCCTTATTGTTTCTGATTGACAATTATTTTTTTTTATTATTTTTTTATTGTAATACTGTTTATCAGTGTTTAAAGTTATCATATATGTATTTTAATTTATATGTTTATGTAAAAGCACGCTTATCGATGATGTACCCATTCAACTTTGAATGTTATATTTATTGACAAGTTCTTATTGATTTTTAGAAGGAAAAAATTGCACTCTCTTCTCTCTTCCCTCTTTCTTTTTCCTTGTTATTCTATTTGCATAAGGTGAGTCGTATATTATCGTTTTATTGTTATGGCATCTCCCACTGGATCATGGGTGTTACCGCTTCCAGCTATTCCTGGAGCTTATAAGCGTTACGAATTTAAGTGTGAGATCAGTCGTTTGGAATCTCTTAAGTTCGAAGCCATCACTTCTTCACTACAAGAGGCTCGCAATCATGCTTCCGAGCTCGTTCTGCTTTCTTAGATCATCAACATACTATGACTATGATTCGTCAAGTCAATATGTCATCTCATCTAGAAGAGCAAGTAGAGAAATGTTATATCACTCTTGAGGCGGATTTATCCAGAGAAATGGAGCGTGTGACTGGTGCCTTGGAAGTTATCAATTTTATTGAAAAACAAGTTGTTGCTCGTCGTGCAGAGCTCGTTGCCTTTGGCACTGCATGATGTGTTTATCATGTTGGTATGACCAAATTTATGTAAGTTTTATATAAGTTCTCATCGAAGATCAATCTTGTATCAAGTTTTAAGTTGCTTATGAATGGAAAAATCTTCTAAAGTTGGCACCATTTTTATTTATTTTTTGTGTACACATATTTTCGTGTTGTTGTTTGAACAATCTATTTGTCATATTGGGCTATATTGTTGTAGTATGTATACTTCTTGGTATTGATAGAACTCATCGTTTTCCATCATCCTATTCGTAGGAGGCGCTCACTCCTTCTAGGAATTCTAATAGACATTACCCATCTGAGGGCGCTTACTCATCGTAGAGCGTATCACCTCAGAATCCCTCCCCTTTATCGGTAGGCGTCCCTTTGACTGGTATTCGTTTATCTTAGAACTCATTATATTATACCCATCTAAGGGTGTGTGTGCGCATCATACAACATAAAAAGAAAGTAACACAAGATGATATTATGCCAAGTAGGGATCATTTTATTCATAGATAAGTGTCATTGTATGTAAAAAGTTTTTATCCAAATTCCATTGACCTTATCATTAGGTTTTCCCTATATGAGGCTTCCGTCTAGTCGTTCTAGCTTGTAGTAACCGCTCTCTGCTGCTTCACAGATATGAAATGGTCATTCCCAGTTAGGAACAAACTTGCCCGCACTTGCATTCCTTGGCACGTGAGATGCGATAATTAACACTAGGTCTACTACAGCAAATGTCCTTGGTTTGACTCGCTTGTTATATGATCTAGACAACTGATCTCTATACTTCTCTGTGTGTCGATCCACTTTCTCCTTTCTTTCGTCGATGCAATCTAGAGTTAGGATTCTTCGTTCATCATCAATCGCTAGACCGCTAGACGCAAACACCCTAGCTGAGGCTACCACTACCTCTGCTGGTATGATTGCATCAGTCCCATAGGCCAAACTGTAGGGAGATGCCCCTGTTGATCTTCTCTTAGCAATCCTGTATGCCCATAATATCATTGGTAACTCCTCATGCCATACCTGTTTGTTGTCGTACAAGTTGCGACTCAAAATTCATAACATTGTTTTATTGGTTGCTTCAGCCTGTTTGTTTCCCTGTGGGTAGTAAGGCGTGGATGTCTTGTGTTTGATATGGAAAGCATTGAGGAAGTTCTTTATGTTACTATTCACAAAAGGGGTACCGTTGTCGGAGATGATGCATACTGGAATACCAAAACGACTGGCGATGTATTTCTTGATAAAATTAACAATCGTGCTTCATGTGGTGCTTTTCAGAGGTATGGCCTCAACCCATTTGGTAAAGTGCTCAGTCGATAATGTATTCATGATGCTTTGTCGATTTGGGTGTGATTGGTCCAATAATGTTGAGACCCCATCTATAAAAGGGCCATGGTATGACGATGTTATGTAGGATTGTGTGTGGTGCATGTATGAGATTCCTATGTAACTGACATTGTTCACACTTTTGGACATACATAGACGTGTCTTGTTTCATCGTCGGTCAATAATAGCCTGCATCATACAGTTGGATGAACAACTTAGCCTTTCCTTGATGCTCCCCATCATGAGTTAGTTTCATCACTCTGGTTACTTCGGCAGTATTCAGGCATTTGAGTGGTTGTTGACGAAAACTTCTTCGAAATAGCTCGCCTTCAACAAAAAAGAACCTTTCTGACTTCTTTTTTACTTTCCGAGCCAAATCCTTGTCGTCTGGTAACTCTCCTCGTGTCAAGAATTCCGTATACGGAGTACGCCAATCGTCCTCGATGTCCTCAACCGCATGGATTTCTGCCAGTTGAGGTGCCTCCTGACATTGGACACACTTATCATATAGCGTTGTTGCATGGATGATCATGTTTGTCCAATAATATCCATCTCTTTGAATTTAGCTATGCAACGATATCGACGAGTTGTGTCCACATGTGAGGTTGTGTATCTCATGTATCTTGCCTCGCACTTCCTCTTGACCAAGACACCTACTCAACGCTCCTTCTGGTGATACAAAGTAGAGGGTCCCATTGATGAGTGTGTATGCCTTCAGTAACTTCCCTCGCAGTTGACGCTCTTCCAGGGGACAATTAAGATCCGAGATAATGGGTCTGCACAAATCATTTTCTTCCTCGAATATGGGATCTTCTGTCCATGATGATGGTGTAATTCTTCGTACTACTGTCACTGTTTCGGTATTACTATTTGCTAGCTGGAGACTAGATGCCAGTATAGCCAAGGCATCAGCATGTCTGTTAGATATACGGTTTTGGTGTTATATGACCACCTGTTTGAAATGTTTAATTATTCATTGAGCTCGATCTCTATACACCACTAAGGTTGGTTCTTTTACTTGGAACCACTACACCAAATCCAGAAATTCGCAACACTTGATTTTCTACTTTGAGACACATATATATGTAGCACCCATTTATATATAGCCTATAAAATTTATTTGTCTCATTAAATACTTTATGTATCTCATCAAATTAAATTTACAAAAAAGAAAAGGATAAGTTATGTACTTTATATATTTGATGAAGGGTTGAAATGTCATTCAGACATTTAGATATTTCGGGTGAATTATTTCTCTTATATGTTTTTTTGTTCAGACCCGAGTTTTATTCCCTTTTCTCTAGTCTCTTCTACCTTAGACACAGAAACCCTAGCTGGTTTCTCAACTCCATCATCCTGATTTTGTTTTGTTAATTAACTAATCCAAACAACAAAAACTAAAACTCACAGAGAAGATCAGATTTTGATGCAAAAACAAATTTGATTTCAATCGGCACTAACTTTAATATTTGTACTGAATCTTATTCATACAGAAGTTGTACTTATGGATCCTGACCCTAGTACTATGGATTCACTTAGATCTGGTCATTTTTGTCTGATCTTTATACCCGATAACTTTCTTTTTGGTCAATCTGATGCTGACAAATCTTCTAAAACCCAAATTTTTCTTTTTATTATGATGAAGGTGATGAGTTGATTGATTGTGTTCTTAATGTGTCAGAAAAGAAGGTGAAAACACTGATTTTTAACAAGGTAAATCCTCTAAACCCTAAATTTTTATTTTCACTTATTTTCATTTTTCTTTAGATCTGTTGGTATATGTTTTCTGCGATACAAATGATGTTGAGTTTATGGTCATAATGCTAAGTATGTTCAATTTTATGGGTTATTATGTTTAATCTGTTGATTTGGTTTTTATTTTATGTTTTCCATGTATTTGATTATTCTTGTTTTGCTTTGATTTTATCATGTATATATTCAGTGATTTGGTGGACGCACTACACCAAATCAGGGAAAAGATAAGGAAAAAAGTTAGGGGTTTGTTAAATTTCAGATGTTTAATTAAACATATATTGATGACTTAAAGTAGATTTAATTAGTTTTAATTGATTATAAAACTGAGTTTTCATTAGTATGAGATACACAAATAGCTAAATTATTGTAAGAGATGGAGCTGGATTTAATATGTTCTTCATAAATTGCATCGAAAGTTATAAGTTGTTAGTACAACTGAACTAGTTGGCCCAAAGATACACCACATTTTGTTTTGTTATGTTATGTTATGTTCTGTTCTTAAACTATCAAAACGTAAATTTTGGATTCAAGTAAAAGCATTTGTTTTTTAGCTAAGAATTATTGTAGGTGAACGGTTGTACTGGAAAGATTGGTAAGGCAACAGTAGAAGCTAGAGTTTCTGCAGAGATTCAGGTGGCTCGTCATAGAAGGAAGCTTTCGCCATGTATGTTTCCTATGGAAAATGGGTTCTCAGTTGCAGAAATACACTTCTGTTTTCTTTTGAGGATGAACTTCACAAACTGATGATATATTGAAGGGACGATCCCATGCTTATGAAGCTATGGGCGCCCTAACAACATATGGTACACAGTTTCGATGTTCATTATATGGAAAACAGTTCGACTAAGCGAATCAGACCAACTTTAACTTCCAAGTTAATAGTACCAATCCACTGAAGCCTTGAATGTGTGTCTGAGACTTCTTTATCTCTGGATCCTTGACACCAATTCTTTGTAATATCTTGTATGGCACCAAGTTTAAAGAGGCACCTGTGTCAACAAAAGCCCATTTGAATAAGTGTTTTTGGAGTGATGCGGTCATGTATAGAGGTCGAGTATGATCACAATCTACTCGTCTGTCTTCTTCCGAAAAGGTAATGACATTGGTGGGAAGAGGATACTTCATATTTAGGTAGGCGGTTATGTTTTCATCAGCAGCAAATCGGGTGATAATTCAGCAGCTAGTTGTTGTTGGAGCTTGTTGGAACCAAGAGCATTGAAGAAGTTGGAGAACAATGTTGACTTCCCTACTGTTGCTGCTATGTACTCCGTGTTTTCTGTGACCTCTATAGATGCCACCTCTGCTACCAGCTCTGTCTCTTATTCCATGGCATAGGCCTCATGCTCCTCCGTTTGGGTGTGGATATGAGTGAACATGGCTACTTGAAGTGTTGGGAAAGGATTCTCTTTAACTTGGTTAACGCCCAGATCAGTTTCACCTCGTTTCATGCGGTTGTGGAAACGCTAGTTCAAGGTTCGACACTCCTTGGTAGGGTGTTCCACTTTTCTATGGAACAAACAGTAATTTGCATGAGGCTTATCTTGTCCAGTAGGTTCCTTCATGGGTGGTGATAACTTGATGTCGTCGTTATGAATCCATTCCTTGAGCAGATCCATGACTAAATCGAAAGAACAAGAATATTCTGGGGGTTCCTCCCTTGTATTATTATTCATTGGACGTTTTCCACGCCTATCCTCACTACCATTAGATTGACGTCGTCGCTGATTATCTTCGTCTCGCACGTAGGACATACTGTGAGGCCAGTTCTTAGTCTCTGCCGCGATTTCCTCTTCCGTTGCGTCTGTCCTGGTACATGCTTCTTCTAGGTCCGTAAAGTTGTCAAGGCCTGCATTCTCTAACACCCGTCGTGTTTGTAGAGGTAAAGCGGTAATGCAGATGTTCACTAATTCCTTTTCTGGTATCATAATATTACACCTCAGATACTCCATGCGGAATCGTTTGACGAATGATGCAACCTTCTCTCCTACATGATATCTAACTTTGCACAAGTCGGAGATAGAAATCTTGACAGGTTTTTGAGTAAAAATTTTGCATGAAGGTATGTTGCATTTGCTCCCATGTCTCGTTGTTATTCTGTGGTAATGTAATGAACCGTGTAAAAGCGTCACTTGTGAGTGACTTTTCGAATTCACGGAGACATATATGTTCTTTGGCAGCGTGTTCGATCAACATCATTGTAAACCTATATAGGTGTTTTATTGCATTGTTGGTTCCATCAAAGAGTTTGAACTTCGGGGTCTTGTACTGCGCTGGCATTGGCCTTTTGACTACATCTGGAGTGAAAGGGGACTGGATTTTGAAACTCCTCGAGGATACCTCCAACCCTAATCTATTTTCAATATACCTAGCCATCTTCGCTTCGTTGATTGATGCTTTTTATCGAGTAAAGGGTGATTGTCTGTATCGAGGGTCTTGTGAGGTACGTCCTTCATGAGGACGATGGACTACCCGTTCGCCATTGTTGTCCAGCAACAACTCTTGACGTGGTCCACCATCTTGATTATCATTTCCTTCGCGTAATCCTTCGTCATGAGGTGGTGGAGTAGGAGCAGTGATGCGTGACATGAATTCTAGTCTTCGACGCTCAGCGTCCTGATAGTCCAATAGATCTTGTTGTAATTTTGTTGGTGTCTCTGTCATGGTCATTGTTAGATAAATGGGTGGGATATTCTCCCTACCATTGTGAACAGAGGGTTGTACTGTACCTGTGTCCATCGTACTGTTTCTAAGATCAAAGCCCAGTAGAAGTCGCCAAATGAAACTAGTATTAAATTCAGAGGGGGCAAACCCCAGGTAATACAAATATAAAAAGAGTAATACTCTGATCCAGAAAACAGTACACTGCTCAAAAATACAGAAAAAGGACCCCTCTCTCAGTCTTACTGGCTGAGTATTTATAGTATTCTGAAGTTCTATGAAACTCTCACATCCTACACGTGGACGATCCTGACTTATCCACCACTCATGTATGTTAATTCCGTACATTTTTCCTTTTGATGACATTTCTTTTTCTTCCGCACCCGTTTTTCAGATATCGGGCAGCCTTATCTGAGGGTCTGCTCTGCTGACGTGTGTTCTTCTTCTCACAACTGCTTTTCCTTGGGTTGTGTCATGTCTGGATCCTTGTACGCTAAAACACTCATCATAACCATTTGATATTTCTTCTACTCTTCCGCGCGATCAAGGATCACTCATACAATGACCTCCCCTACGACAAACTCTTCTTACCTTTTATCTTTCTCTTTTTTTTTTCTTTTTCTCCCCCTTCTATCCACGTGAATACCCTTTCACCTTCATGCGGACACACCATCTACTTCCCCTTCTCTCCCTCTCTTCTCTCTCTTTTCGTCCGCGTGAACATGGGAGGATATTCACGCGGACTCTTCCCCCTTCTCTTCATTCCCTCTCTTTCTTCCCTTCTTCCTTCTCTCACCTTCCGTCCGCGTGAACATCCTCCCATGTTCACATGGACTCCACCCTCCTCTTCTTTCTCCTTTTATTTCTTCTCCCTTTCCTCCTCCTTCTTCCTCCGCGTGAACATGGGAGGATGTTCATGCAGACTCCACTACTCTTTCTTCCCCCTTATTCCCATCCTTCTCTTCTATCTCACTTGTCCATGTAAACATCCTCTATTCTTCATGCAGACACCATATATACTCCTCCCACTCCTTCTCTTCCATTCTTCCTTACATTCTCTTTATTCTTCCTTCAATCGTCGCCTATCATCATGACCCATCCTTACGCACAACCATTCATCATCTTTTTCTTTTTTGTCGTTCACCTTTTATTCACATTAGCACATTCTTCAGGATAAATTTCTATTTTATTCTTCTTTTAATTTTGAGGTATCTACACTGATATGAAATATAAACTACTGATCTCAAATACAGGAGTCTATCTATTACATGGCCAACTGAGGTATTCCCGTCTGGTTTTCGCATAAATTAGCTGTTAATAATAATGGAACGCGTGTTTAGCATATAATGTCAGTGCGACAGTTACTTGATAACAACAGAAAGAGACGGTTGTAAGTTATACAGTACTATAATTATAAGTTGTTGCCTCCAATTGACTTTTCCTAAATTGCCGCGAGTTTTTTTGAGAAAACAAATGAACTCCACCACCATTCTTTCTCAGGTAACATTAAATAATCTCAATTCTACAGACCAGATCTTGGAAACTGTAGCAGTATAGCAGTAGTAACAAGAAGAACATCAGCTCTCCCACCCATCTCTGTTGGAGCATTAGCTCTACCACTGCTCAGTACTGCTCCCAAGCTTTTGCTTTTCAGTCTAAAAAACATCATAATAACATCTTCTTTTTTGACTCCACTTTTTCCCGTCTTATTCATTTCCTTTATCTCCTAAAGAGGGGACTCAACTCAACACTAGTTATAGAAATTCACTCATTCACTGTCTCTTCAAACCCTCTAGCTATATTGATCTGCAGCTGTTGTTTTTAGATTTTGCTGAATGTAGAGATATAGGTGTTTAAATTTGTTTGCATTTACGTGGATGAAGAAATTTGTAGTAGTTCAAATCTTTTGATATCTCGGTGAAAATGAAGAAATGGGTGGTATAGTTGGGCGTGTGTTTTAGAGTTTTGTGTGTGAATGAAGAGATGGGTATTAGTTCTTCACATTTGTTCATTTTCATATACCTTTCATTATGTTTCATATGTGTTCCATCCGCTTACACTGGTTTTAGTCCTATTGACAATCTCTTGTTTAATTGTGGAGGAAATAAAACGTTAAAACACGACGACGGTCGATCATTTGTACCAGATTCAAAGAGTTCTAATCTGGGTATATCGCCAAATTCGCACGTTGTTTTCATTGATTCTAAACATCATCCTTCAAATCTGTATAATACCGCTCGAGTTTTTAAGAAAACGTCTAGTTATACCATTAGAACCAAACATATTGGTAGGCATTGGTTGAGATTACATCTTTCCGCTGTTAATAGTCCACATTATAACTTGAAATCCTCAGTTTTTTCGATCGTAGCTAATGCAATCACACTTTCACATGAATTCTCTTTTGCAAAATCAGCCAACGGTAAATCTTCTGTTCTCAAAGAATATGTGATCAATCTGAGGTCCCATTCATTAACATTAACACTTTCGCCGTCGAACCATTCGGTGGCATTCATCAATGGGATAGAGCTAATCTCTTTACCTGACAAACAATTTCCTTCTTCTATTGTTCCAATTCCCTTGGGTCCTGTGATTGGAATTCCTACACATGCCGCACTTGAAACGGTTTATCGGCTTAACATGGGAGGACCTCTTCTACCGGCGAATTATGATCCGCTGTGGAGAACATGGGTATCGGATCATGCTTTTCTTGTTAATCCTAGTTCTGCACGTAACGTCTCCCTGAATCCCAGTACGGTCAAGTACCCAGCTGGGGTTTCTGTCAATATTGCACCGAATATGGTATATGCAACAGCTCAAGAAATGGCGGATGCGAATGTGGGAGATCAAAGGTTTAACATCTCATGGTCATTTAAAGTTGACAACAGTTTCAGCTACCTCATTCGGATGCATTTTTGTGATATTGTAAGTATAGCCTTAAACAATCTGATTTTCAATGTTTATATCAACAAGCAATCTGCTATGAGCTCTTTTGATATATCTAGTGGGACAAATCAGTTGTCTGCTGCTTATTATGTCGACTTCGTATTAAATGTTTCTAGTAGCTCAGATAGCATTCTGGTTCAAGTGGGTCCTCCTAATCAAAGGAATGTGCCACCTAATGCAATCCTTAATGGGTTAGAGCATGAAACTTAGTGACAGTGAGAACAGTTTGGATGAAATTTCCCGCCCTCAGTACATGCGCTCGAAGACTCGTAAGAAAAAAAGGATGATTGCATTAATAGTGGTTTTTTCTCTAGTAGTATCCTCAATTTTAATGCTCATTATTGCTGGTCTTTGCCGGTATTTCCAGCTCCAGGAGAAGCCTAAGGAGCCTATACCAGAATGGCTACCACTTCCAACCCATGCAGGAAATTCGGAAACTAAGGTTTCAATGGGAAGTTTCTCCTCAGTTGTGCCTTCTCAAAATTTTGGTCGTGTTCTTGCATTTTCAGAGATACGTGACGCTACAAATAACTTTGACGAAAGTTCAGTTATTGGAGTGGGTGGATCTGGAAAGGTTTACAGAGGAGTTTTGGAAAATGGGGCTTTAGTTGCTGTTAAGCGTGGCAACTCGCGATCTCAACAAGGACTAGTTGAGTTCAAGACAGAAATTGAAATGTTGTCAAAGCTTCGGCATAGACATTTGGTTTCTCTTATAGGATACTGTGAAGAACTGAATGAAATGATCCTTGTCTATGAGTGCATGGCTGGAGGACCTCTTAGGAAACACTTGTACGGTTCAGGTTCCTCACCACTTTCATGGAAACAAAGACTTGACATCTGCATTGGAGCTGCTAAAGGCTTACACTACCTTCATACTGGTGCAGCTGAGAGTATAATACATCGAGATGTTAAAACTACCAATATCCTTCTTGATGACAATTTTACGGCGAAGGTTGCAGATTTTGGGTTGTCGAAATTAGGCCCTACATTGGATCAAACTCATGTAAGTACAGCAGTAAAGGGGAGCTTTGGATATCTGGATCCAGAATACTTTCGCAGGCAGCAACTTTCAGAGAAATCCGACGTGTATTCCTTTGGGGTTGTGCTAATGGAAGTTCTGTGTGCTCGGCCGGCCATAAATCCTTCTCTACCAAGGGAACAAGTGAATATAGCTGAATGGGCCATGCACTGGCAAAGGAAGGGCCAAATAGAGAAGATAATCGACCCCCATCTCATTAGGTCTTTGAACCTTGACTCATTAAGAAAATTTGGTGAAACAGCGGAGAAGTGTTTAGCTGAACATGGAGTTGATAGACCAACAATGGGAGATGTTCTGTGGAATTTAGAGTATGTTCTTCAACTTCAAGAAGCTTCAACGCTATCAGTTGCAAAAGTTGATACTGCAAATTCCATACCTGATCTACCAGAGTGCATTTCTCGAATGCAGTCTGTTGATCTTGATAGTGAAGAAATCGCTAGTGAGTCAGGGTTGAATGCAGCCACAACAAGTGCAGTATTTTCACAACTGATGCGTCCAAAAGGGTGATAATTCAACTGGTTTCCCTTTATCGCTACGCATTTGTCTCACGATTTTACAAGAAATTGAAAGTTTTTCTCTCATTTTGTATTTTAGAACTGCATACCAATAGCCTGTTCTGTCAAATTACATGTAATAAGTTAGCATAGAAGTCAGTTCAGAGATATTCCGGTTTTCATTTCTTCGTTTTTGTTTGTGTGTGAGTATTTTGATCAGTAAAAAAGGATTAATGTTTCGATGTAACAAGTCAATATCAATTCTATTGATTTTTTTTACCTTTCCAATTCTTATGCTACAATTGTAAAAGTCAAAGTTTCAAATGAAGATTAAAAGAAATATTTCATTAACTCAGTTTCAAAAACAAAAATCTTGGATTCCAATTTACATTAATTTTATACAAATCCATTATAATATCAATGCATCCTTTGACGCTTCGCAGTAGGGATAGAATGGTTAATGAAATTCCTATTGAGACCAACAGATAACACTTGAGCCTTGTTTAAGCATGTACCATGACCACTTGAAAAGTTCAGCATAGATGTAGAGTTTATCTACGCAGATCCATGAGAAACATTGGAATAAGAAAAACTCAAAGAATTATGAACAGCTTCGGAACCATTGACTGATAAAGACGGTAATTGTAGGGTCTGATGGGGTGGAGGATTTCTCCATCGGGGTAAAGGTCCAGCTAAAAGTAATGTTTGAAGCAGTGGCCCAGCTTCCATTACAGACTGCAACAATTTTCCTTTTTGAGGAAGAACTTTCCCCTTAACAAGATTATCAATTGCAAGTGATGCTTGATCAGCCCCTGACGAACTCCATACATTACGTTCTTGAACAAAAGGCTGATGTGGTACGTGTTGTGGCTGTTGCGGCACATTCAAAGGCTGGTGTGGTACTTGAACGATACTCGAGTCGACCACATTAATATTAGAAAGTTCCGGTGAAGAAACAATATCAAAGATTGAATCAACAGCTGGTGAACCATATGAATGTTGATTATACGTTTCGGAAACGCTATCAGTTTCTGTGATACTAGAATTTCCTTTTGTGGGATTAATAAAGAGAGTTTTGGGTTGAAGACTAGACATAACAGGGAAGTTTTCAGTCAGACTAGAGGGTGTAAACTTGTTCAATAGTCTTTGAAGCTGATTTTTTGCTTCATCTCTTTCTCTACATGCTTGATTCAAAAGTTGAACTAACTTATTTACATTTGCTTCATTTCTTTTCATCTCTTCTTTTGCTTCATCTCTTGCCGTTTCCAGTTCGTATGTCGTGTAAAAAAGTAATTCCTTTAACTGCTCACAGTTCTGTTAAAAAAAATAGTATCAGTAACAAAAACAAATCTGATTTAAATGTGATTATACGAAAGATCAATATCAAACACGAAATATAAAAATAAAAATAAAATCATGAGATTATCAAATATATCGCATACATCATTTCTGACTTGAGGTTCAACCATACTAATGAATGCCGAAGGCGCAATACGCACCCCTGAATTATTATCTAGTCAAACTAACGGCATTATGTATAAACAAACAGCCGGAACAGAAGTCTCTTGACTTTCAGACACTTCGCGGAAGAACGACCAAAAAATGGAGAATGGTGGTTCATTCGATCATCAAGAATGATTTCCAATTGAAGGATTGATCAAAAGTTTCTGTAAGGATCAATCGTTATCATAAATAAATGATACTAATAATAAACAGACAGAAAAAACTGGTATAGCTTTGATCAAAGCGGTAGTAGAAGAAGAAGAATCTTCCAGGTAAAACTCCAATTCTAACTGCTTTTATAAATCACCATTTATGCCCAAATTTTTCCGAATGCTGAAGTTAGTTTTGTTTTGGTTGATTTACATGGCTAATTTTCTTGGTAGATGATGTAATAATACTTCAAAATGAGTTTGAAGAATCCATGAGAAACTGAATCAAATCATTTATTTTTCAAAAAAAAAAAAACACTTTCATAACTTCTTACTTCAAACTTAAATCCATAAGAAGCTGCAACTATAATTGAAATTAACTTTACAAATAAGCACTCAAAAACAAAAGTTACTTCTAATTAACATAAAAAAAGAAGTACTAGAATTTTATGCAGAACTTTCTAAAAAATCTTACAGATTTTAACAAATAAAACCCAGAATCAGAAATCATTAATGAGA
>JAJJMC010027712.1:3144679-3187255 GCA_023531435.1 Papaver californicum | reverse complement strand
TACAGATTTTAACAAATAAAACCCAGAATCAGAAATCATTAATGAGAAGAGAAAAAGGAATCAAAATAAATGAGAAAATCTTGGAGAATTGAGATTTTCATATCCCAAACACACAAAAACAAGAAGACATAAGAAGTACTACATTAATGGAGAAATGAAATATAACACCCACCTCTTGATAACTCCAAACAGAAGTCATTGCTTCCATTTCTCTCTATTCTTACTAAAGAGCTAGTATGAAAAAGAGAAACAAAATCTAACAAGAAAATTTAGTGAATAAGAATTCTATAGAATTGAGGATTATATAAGATATGCAGTAGAAGAAAGAAATGGTAGGGGAATGGGTCCGCCTCACATCTAACACTCTCGTCCAAAATTAAACAACATTGAAAAATGAGGAATGTAACCAAAAAAAACAAAACTTTCCAAATAGAAAACGAATTTGATAGGTAAAACCCCTTAATAAAAGGCTACTCCGTTTTTTAAGGGCTCTTGCCCCCTCAATATTCTCTCTTTCTCTATCATCGTCTCATTCGAAAAAACCGTTTTCAAACAGTATACAGTTATTGAAACTTATATACGAACCGTTAGATCTTTGATCAAGTCTAATCTGATGGTTTATATAGGTTTGACTATGAAACTTTATTATTACAGTGTGAGCACATTTTCTTACTTAAATTAAAAAAGGATTTAACTATAAACTGTCTGTTTCTTTAAATTTTTGAAAATTGAATTTCCCCTCCAAAAGGTAAAGTAAATATGGAAATGAAAGAAATTAATTGTAAATGGAAAATATTTTGAGTAATAACCGGCTTGAACTAAGCCCTTTAATTGTGTTTTAACAATGTGTTCAAGAAGATAAGTTTATTGAGAGATCTAAACCGTGAACTTATTGAACTTTTGTTTTGTTTGGTTCTAGTGAATAAAATTCAGCCATATGAATAATATAGCCAAAATATTTCAATGCTTACTGGTTACTAGTTACACGTGCATTGTGCAGGGTTTCAAGGATAAACAGGGATGTGCAGTTATGTTCTTGGATCAAAGGATAAACATATAACATGTAGGAATGTTTATGAAACATGAACATCTAAAATGAGCTACATTACAAGTTTGGGATGTAGCCTAGTTGGTGAGGCCTGCCTTTCATGTCTAAGGTCAAATAGTCCAATTCCAGCTAAAGTTTGTCATTCTCTTGAAAAATTTCACTTTCCTCATTAAAAAAAAAGTACTATCTATTTTTTAGAAAGATGTAAGAAGTATAAAATATACTCCCTTCATCCCAGTTTAGTTGAATGTTTTACTATTTTCACATAGATTAAAAAAAATGAGAGATAAAAAAAAATTCTACATATATCCTTTAATATTAATTCTTAAAATATTTAAATCTCCTAGTTTTTATTCTTTGTTTATAGTGTCTAATTTAAATGCACGGACAAATCATGAAACACTTGAGAAAAATATGAAAACTTTTATCTAATTTGGGACTTGAAAAAAACTCTTCCCTTTCATCTAAAATGGGACGGAAGGAGTATTAAAAAAGGAAAAAAAAAAGTCATCCTTGGATAGTTCCACCAGGGCTTGCTCCTGCAAACCAAAGTGCACTTTTTCTACCCGACGTAGTTCTTTGAGGGACGACAACCTCTACAAGGCAGCAAGTACTGTCGTATTTGCTTGAGGGACGTCGGCAACCTCCACAAGACAGCAAGTATGGACTGGTCATATTAATTTGGAGTGGCATGGATGCAATGCAACAATTGCGATATATTAACCATGGCATTGGTGACTCTAGAGATTGAGGTCAAGTTAAATAGAAACATTAGTGAACACCATAGGCTTTAATCGAACAACATAGATATTATTCAATTGATTGATGTTAATTGTGAGCAAGGCTAAAAGGTAAAAAAAAAATTGGAGGTGATACTGCTGCAGAGCATAGAAGTGTTGCTGATATTATGGGGATGGACTTTGCTAGCTTCCCTGATCGTTACTTGGGAGTTCAACTTATGAATGTGGAAGTCAGGTATGATCATGTTAGTAATGTTTGGAAAAGATGCGTGACACTTTAGCTCGCTGGAAAGGTAAGCTTCTTTCTTTTCAGGCCAGGATTGTGCTTATTAAATCAGTGGTTCGAGTTTCTTTATCTATAATATGGCAGTTTATAAATGGCCGCGCAGAATAATCAAAGAGTGTGAGGCTGTCATTAGAAATTTCTTGTTACGTAATCCACGGAACGAATAAGTCTGAAGAGGCTTGGTAAGTATGTTTGCGAACTTTTCTTTAGATCTTACATAAGGACAAGTATTTTGTTTCCTTATCATCTTCTCACAAACGAAATGGCAGTTGACTTCAATATGTTTGGTACGTTCATGAAGAACTGGATTACTCATTATGTATTTTGCATCTTGATTATCACAGAACATTTGTATAGGTCCAGGAACACTAAAATCCATTTCTCCAAGTAGAGATTGAACCAATATCGTCTCTCATATAGTGTGAGACATAGCTCGATATTCAGCTTCAGAACTAGACTTAGCTACCACTTGTTGCTTCTTACTACGCCAAGTAACTAAATTTCCACCAACAAAAGTACAATAGCCGGAGGTCGAACGACGATCTACTTTATCTCCTTCCCAATCAGTATCCGAGTAACCCACCACTGAACCTACAAATATCGATAGGTCGCTAGTTTTCCGATACAGTAAGCCACGACCAGGAGAACTCTTAAGATAACAGATAATTCGAGAAACAACCTCAAAATATGGTTTTCTAGGTGCGTGCATGAACTGACTAACAACACCAACTGCATATGTAATATCCGGATGAGCTACAATTAAATATATTAATTTCCCAACAAGCCTCATGTACCGACCAACATCAAAAAATAGTTCACCTTGCTCATTACATAACCTTACTGAATAGTCCATATGATTGTCAGCAGGCTTTGTACCAAGAAGTCCCGTCTAAGAAATAAGATCAAGAGCATATTTCCATTTACAAAGACTTATACCTACTTTGGAACAAGCAACTTCAATTCCCAAGAAATAGCGTAATAAACCCAAATCTTTAGTATGGAATTTTTGGCTTAGATAATGCTTCAACTCGGATATACCCTGAAAATCCCCTCTAGTAATGATAATATCAACATACACTATACGAATAATGCTTCCAGCAGAAGAATGTCGAACAAATACAAAATGATCAAAAACTGCTCGAGTGAAACCATAATCTTCCAAAACTCTACTAAACTTATCAAACCAAGCACGTGGAGATTGTTTCAAACCATAAAGTGCTTTCTTCAACTTACAAACAAGGTGCTCCTCACCTTTCTTCTCATAACCTGGCGGTTGTATCATGTATAATTCATCTTAAAGATCACCATGCATAAATGCATTCTTTATATCCAGTTGATATATAAAGGCCAATTTTGGTTAACAACTACATAAATAAGTATACAAACTGAATTTAACCGAGCAACTGGAGAAAACGCCTTGGCATAATCCACAACATACATCTGGGTATATCCTTTTGCAACCAAACGAGCTTTTAACCTTTCAACAGAACCTTGCGGGAGATATTTTACAGTGTACACCCATTGACACCAAACTGGTTTTTTACCCGGTGGTAACTTGGTATGCACCAAAGTCTCATTTTGATCAAGTTCAGTTTTCTCCTCATCCATAGCCAAATTCCACATAAGTAATTTTCAATGCTTGCACATAAGACTTTGGAATAGAGACAGACGACATGGCCAAAGAAAAAGAATAGAAAGAAGGAGAAAGACGATGATATGATATAACATCGAATAATGGATGTTGGGTACAAGAACGAACACCTTTACGCTACGCAATAGGCACATCTAGGTCATTGATAGGAGGCGGTGTCATAGGTTGGGCTACAAGAACTTCAGAATCTGTATCAGAAGATGATTCATGCTCCCAGGAATAAACGTTTCTCATCTTGGATCGTTGATATACCTGCATGGGATGAACAAAATTTGACGGATCGAGAATACTATCTAGTGAAGGTTCTACAGTAGGTGGACTAGATATAGTTGGTGCTGAAGATCTAAGGATACCTGATTAGAATTGGATTGAGAAACAACACGAATAGACTTGGACCTATCTGGAACTGGAAGAATCGGTGAAGATATAGAGTGGTCCCTTTGCCAACCATCTAAGATATCCAAATCAATAAGATTACCTGAAGACGAATAATACGGAGTAAACTCGAAGAAAGTGACATCAGCACTAAAAACATAAGAACGGCGAGTAGTCGGGCAATAACACCGGTATCCCTTTTGAGTACGAGAATAACCTAGAAAATACACTTGACCGATCTTGGAGAGAGTTTATCATGACTCTTTGGACCTAGAATATAAACAAAAGCCACACACCCAAATACTCGTGGTATAACTGAAAATGGGGAAGTATCCGGATATAGAAGAGAAAAAGGAGATTTATGCCCAAGTACTGTTGTAGGCATCCGGTTAATCTGAAAATTTGATGTCAAGACTGTATCATCCCAAAACTTTTTAGGCACATTCATCAAAATCATTAGAGTACAAGCGACATCTAAAAGATGGCGGTGCTTACGCTCAGCGACATCATTTTGTTTAAAGGTATATGAGCAAGATGTTTGATGAATAATACCATGATTTGATGAAAATTTGCTCATACACTTTTGGAGATACTCATTAGCATTATTAGAAAGGAAAATTTTAATTTTTTTTTCAGACTGGGTCTCAATTTCATTATAAAAGGTGTGGAAAAATCTGGCAACTCAGATGGATCTTTCATCAGAAACAACCATATCATACGAGAGAAATCATCAACAAAAATAATATAATATTAGAAATTAGATAAACTCTTTGTATGATAAGGACCCCATATGTCTGAATGTACTAGAGAAAACGGACTTGACGGACGACTATGAGTACTACTAGGAAAGGAACTACGGTGATGCTTTCCAAGTTGACAAGCTTCACACTCTAACTTAGAAACTGAAGCTAAGTTACTTATAACATAACGTAACTTCTCAATTGAAGGATGACCAAGACGGTGATGACATTGAAACGGAGAAACAGAAGTACTAAAGACTGACGCAACAGGTTTATTAACATCCAGATAACAAAGTCCATCCCTTTCATGCCCGAACCAATCTTCTTCAACATTTGCAGATCCTGAAAAATACAATGAGTAGGATAAAAAGTGATTGATCAACTGAGGGATTTCGTTAGACGACTCACAAATATTAAATTAAATGGAAACTTAGGAAAAATAGGCTAGACCATAGACGAAGATTCTTGAAGGGTTTAACTGAAACTTAGAGAAGCCAAAAGGAATACCAGAAATATGAATATTAGCTCCAGAGTCAATAAACCAAGTAGAAGGAGCGGTAGTTCCAGTAAGGCAAGCTACGTTACCTTGATGAGTTAATGTAGCAGTAGAAGATGATGGACCAAATGTATTTATTGCTTTCAAGTGTTATAGAAGTTGACCAAGTTGATTTGATAAATCTTCGTTAGGATTCGTCCCAGGATCAGTAAAAGATGACGACAGCTCCGCCTCACTACTAACTTGATTTGCAGTTGCGGGTTTTCCATTTTTATCCCAACAATACTCGACTGTATGACTTGTCATACCATAATAAGTACATTAACGACTACTATTATGACCATAACCACGACCATTATAATCAACACGGCCTATTCGACCACCTCTATAATCTCCTCGACCTCCACGACTTCCACGACCAGATCTACCACCTTTACAGTCTCCTCAACCACCATCACTAGTATATAAAACGGAAAACTCTCGCTGATTAGTTGAAGAACTAGAATCACCATACAAAGATGCGCGTTGAAGACGAAAAAAAGCTTTCACGGCTGATGGAAGCATCTCACTCGTAATAATTTGTTCTTTGAAAACTCTATATGGGAGTTAAGTGTAAATAGAAACAACGCCACACGAAACTCTTCACATTGTTTTCTGAGTTCTTCTAAAGAAGTTATCATATATTGGTGTTCATCAAGTTCTTCCCATAAGCCACGTAATTAACCAAAGTGTTCCACCAAAGACTTTTCACCTTGTTTACTATTAAACAACTTCTCATAGATCTCATAAATTCTGGAAACGTTTTTTTCTTGAGAATACAACTCTTCTAGGGAAGACCAAACACTCTTAGCAGTTTTCATAAATTGAACATTAAGTGACAAATGAGGTTCCATGTTATTCCATAGCCAACCAAGAACAATTGCGTCATCTCAAACCCAACTGTTGTAGTTAGGTGAACCTTTAGCCGGTGTTTCATCTATTATATGTACTAGTTTCTCTTTCCCAACGAGAAAAAATCGCACAACATTCTTCCAACCAAGAAAATTATCTTTGTTTAATCTAATAGTAGTTATTAACTCACCCATGTCATCACCAATATGAACACTAGTTTTGTTTTCCATCGATTATTGCTTATCGTCTTCAACCATTATAACTATTCAAAAATCTAGAGAGAAAAAAACACTTAGATATCCTGTAATCAAGGACCAGAAGATGTAACTACGTAAATACTCCACCACAACTCATTTTCAAACATCTTTACACTAACCATAATAAACCCTAGATACACATCTTAGGGTTTACCACATCACAGAAAGAAAGGAAAAAAACAGTATAAGTGATAGTCTACCACCAAATAGATTGGAGGTAGCCTACCACCAATTGAAGAAGAATGGAGAAGATGGATGTGATACCAAGTTGAATTGGCAGAGCACAAGAGAATAGAACAGAAGAGAAAGAAAGAGAAAGAGAATAGGCAGAGATAACTCTAGCTTCTCTAGTTCACATATTTATATAATACTGAAAGGTTCCTAACCGTATTAGGAAAACATCTAAACATAGAAACCTAAATACCTACAATATAAGCATACTATTACTTGACTAATACGTAAATATAAACTAACTCTAACAAGATGTTTAAGATCAAACCGAAAATTCACCATAAGATTCATTGTTTTTCTCAAAGATGTAAAGGTTTTATGCATAACTCTTCCGAAGACTTGAGAATTATCAACTTTTTTAAAAATTTGAGTATAAGATAGTTAGTACATCTACCCCAGTTGAATGTTTCTGGTCTCCGCCTGAGGAAGGAGAGTTGTTAATTTATTGTGATGGTGCATCAGAGAACAATCGAGGCGTGGCTGGAGCAGGTGTTATTGCTAGAAATAATAAGTGTGAGTGTCTGGGAGCAGTTAGTTTCGGTCTTAGAGAAAATTCAAACTATATGGCGGAGCTGTTGGCCAGTACATTGGGCTTGGAATGGGCTGTTCAATTTGGTTTCGTATTATCAAGGTTCGATCAGACTCCAAAAGTGATATACATGCTTGTTTGAGGAAGAATTTACCTTGGAGTATTCGACACAAATGGCTGGCAGCATGTTCTAGCTATGAAAGAATCAAATTTGAACGTTCGTTTAGAGAAACAAAATTCTCTGATGATTGTTTGGCCAAGAAGGGTTGTTCGTTGCAGAAGAGTGAAAGATTAAACTATAACGGCAGGCCAGACTTCATTAATTCTTTAAAAACACCTGTCGTATGGTTCCTTTCTTGTTAAGTTTTAGGCATTTTGGTCTTTTTTGTTTGCTTTCTTGTAATCCTTTTGTAATTATGATTTTCTTTTAATATATTTAACTTATTAAAAAGATATATTGTTTTGTCTCTTAGAGTGTTGCAACTGTATAACTTTATTAAGAGTGATCGTTTGAGGGAAAATTAGAAATATGTCCCGGTATTTACCCATACATTTGAGGATATGTCCTGAAACGGTCGAATTTAAGGAATATATCCCAGCCGTCTTTTTTTTTCCGTTAAATACATATTTTTAGACAGTTATGCCCTTGATCAACTTCATATTTTTTCCGTTAAATCAACTTCCGCTTCCGTCAATCAATCACCATCATGATCGACATCATGAATCCGGGATATATTTCTAATTTTTTATCTCTTTAACTATTAAATGTTTTATGTGTGGAGGGCATAATTGTCTAAAAATATATATTTAACAAAAAAATGGATGACTGAGACATATTCCTTAAATTCGATCGTTACATGACATACCCTTAACTGAGACATATAATTTAAAACATATTTTTAATAATCCCATCGTTTAATACTCACTCCATTATTTGAAAAAGTTACTAAGTAGCATTTGATATACTAAATTGTTAATTTTCGGTTTTGTTTTTAGATGACAAATTTATACAAGTCTGCCAATATTTCGGTTTTGATATATTTCGCTTTTCTTTACTGAACGCCGAAATATTTCCAAAATAGTTATTCTCTGACAACCCTGGTTTTGGCTTCTAAGATCTAATATAACTATATAATGATCATTACTGCTTAATTTAATTTTTATCATTGTCTCTTCTGGGTAGATTGTCTTAAACTTTGTTTATAATTTTGTACTGATTTAGGAGGAAAAGACAAAGCTGCGGTTTTAGTATACTCGTTAGATTTCCTTAGATACATTGGATTTCGCCATTTCTCTTTGTCAACTCATGAGCTACGGCCATTTCCTCCTATTTTTAAATCCATGACTAAACTCACTGTGTTTGGTTCCTGTTTAAGTTATCTTTAAATAATGCACACAGTTGTAGCGGCCGACCCAGCAAGTTTTTTCCAGTGTCCGTTCTACATTTGCCAACTCGATAGGCTAAGCAGCCTCAGAGTAACTACAATGGCACGACTAGAGTAAATGACCAAAGAGTAAATTTTTTACTCTTTGGTTCGGTCCAAAAACAGCGGTGACATAGTCGGGCGGTATTTTAGCAATGCGTCTGGTGTTGGGCGGTGTCCTAATATTGCGCTTGGAAACACGGGCGAAATCCTAGGATAACGCTTGCTCGAGACGGTATTCCAACGTAACGTTCGAAATCGGGCGGAGTCCTAAAGTAACGTCCGGTATTGGACGGTATCCTAGGACAACGCTCGAGAGACGGGCGGTATCCCAGAACCACGCCTGATGGGGCGAAATGCTAGCATAACGCCTGAAAGAGTTGTACATGTGCGAAGTTACCGTGTGGGATGAATGGTACGGGCGGTGTCCTAGCGTCCCGCCTGGGATTCCAGGCGAGTTGCTAGCAGCCCGCCCCATTCTCATTTCCTTCTTCTTCCGACGAACCCTATTTTTTTCTCCTGAACCCTTTGTTTTTCAACACCAAACCCTCTTCCGCCTCCCCTCTTGAACCCTAAATCTTCCCAAATTATCAGCATTAAATTGTTAGTTGAACAGAAAACTTTTTCTTTAGAGTAACGCCTCTCCTCAACGGTAACATCTCAACACAAACTAACCACTCAACGGTAAAAATATAGCAGGCGTTACCCTAGAGTAACGCCCAAAGTGGGGCGGGCTTCTAGCGACGCACCAAATTGCAAGCGCAATTCTAGGAACCCGCCTGGTGTTGGGCGTAACTCCAGTGAACCGCTTGGATGGGGCGGTGTCTTAGGAGTCCGCCTGGTGATGGGCGTGATCCTAGAATCTCGTTTCAGCTGGCCTTATTCTAGGCTACTGCTTGATCAGGCGCATTCCTGGGATACCGTCCGTGTTTCTAAGCGTTATCTTAGGATAACGCATGGAATGAAGCGGTACACTACGACTCCGCTTAAACCTAGGCGTTACACTATGATTCGCCCGAGTAAACCCTGTTTAGTCCGGATTTTTTCATATTTCTAGTCTTAAACAGTGTAAATTTCGGACTAAAACTCAAATAGACTCGTGCCATTAATCTACCATTTTACAAACCAAAAAAGATACTTGATCTTTGGTCAGTGATTTACTCGCGCCCTTGTGGACGCTCTCATGCCTCTATATCTAATGATTCCACGGCAAGTACTGTTTGCTAGCTAAGACTCTTGCTAAATTTACATCTGCTCCATTGTTTTCCAAGCACTATTGTTATTACCTTTTTCTTTTAATCGATAAATGATATTTAAAGGTTAGCTAGACGAATTTCAATCAAAGATATAAATATTACAATCCAATAATTTTTATTGAAGTGTGAGTATAGTTTTCTCGATTTAACTATTCACCTCAAGCATACATATAGTTGTGTAGCACTGATTTATCAGACTGAGCTGATACTGAACAGCGGAAGAAATCCATGTTCAAATTATCCTATCGACCGGGGTGGTCGATAAGCAAAGAACTAAACCAACCAAAATAAATAATTACTGGAAGATTACTTATATATTACCCTAAATCCTCTTAAAATTAGTGTAGGACGGTGCGAATTCTTGCTAGCACGACTGGTCCTCGGTAAATCCTCTTAAAAAGAGTCCAACTATGCTAGTTGAGGGTAGCTAGCTAGGTACCTAGTAAGCTACTAGCGTAACCGTTAAGTGCTAATCCTTTAACCGTTTGTAGTTTTCCTACATAGATATCATCCCTAACCGCTTTACCGGTCGACACTTTCATAGATACAAGCACATACAATCATTTTTAATCGGATTTCTGAAAATCTTAATCCTTCCTTCTAGATTAATACATATAGTGTAAATGTTATATAAAACGGTTATTGCACGGGGCTCCAGACAATAACAATTTTATTTTTCAAAATTAAGTATTTAAATATGACACTTCAAAAATGTTTATAATATAATTAATTCTCATGATTAATTAGGGGATTATGTTAAGGAGTGTTTTTTGTTTTGGGCATGCACATGGGTGATTAGGTACTTGGTTTCAAGTGAAACTTTTCTTTCTTTCTTTCTTTCTCTCTCTCTATAAATGAGACACGCGAACGTATCGTCAAGTTAAGCTAGAGTTATGCACGTGATGAGCGAGTCTGATGTCACTGTTGTTAAAACACGTGGTGCATGTACCGCAACCTAAGGAAGCACATGAAAGTTCCTTATCACCTGACCGGCTCCTTAACCATTTTGGCGTAGTTTTGGTAGGTTCAAAGGTTTTATTCTTGTTTTAATGTTGCATCTATTTCTGCGGAAAACTTATCACCAGTCCAACTCGGCGTCTCTTAACCATTTTGGCATAGTTTTGGAGTCTTTTGGTAGGAATTAAGTAAGGTTTATTTTTGTTGAGATATTTTATAAAAAGTTCGTATGTTTAAGTCCTAATTAGGATCTGGATAATAGAACATATGATGCATTAACAATTGAAAATTTGTTAATTAATATTTTTTATTTTATCATGCACCTTGACTGTTAGTTGATTAGAGTTGACGGTTTAAATATTGTCAAAACATACAACTCTCTCATCCTTTTCCATTTATTCTTTCACGTTTGGTAATGAATTTTCTTTCTTATTTGATCTCAAGAATGAATAATTGATGGGTTCAACAGTGAAAAGTAATTCTCAATTAAGAAGATATCTGTTGCTCTTTAGATCTTACCACATTTTCTATTCATACTGAGAGAAACAGATTTTTGAGAGATAAGTACTTGTCGATGCTCCCAATTCCATACAACAACATGATCAGAAGCATCAGCAGTAACAAGCCATGCATGGGTAGGAGAAGCTGAATCTTAACGATCTTATCATTTGTTGGAGTTAAAACAAATTTTATTGATATTCTTTTTGGCTTATTTTGCAACGGATACATGTAGAGTTGTTATAGCTTTTGATACTCAATTGGATTCGCACATAGTCTAGATAAAGATACAGAAGATATTTGATGAAGACTAGGATAGAATGTTTGGGTTTGTTAATGAATCTGGTGCTATATTACCAGAATATGTTGACGACTTTGCACCTGGACAACTTGTGCTGGCACACGACTTGGTCACAGAAGATGATGCGCTAACACTTCCCCTCAAGTTGAGTGGGAGTTCACGAACATTCAACTTGTCTCTTAGCTGCTGAAATCTACATGAAGACAGACACTTTGTAAAAGTTTATGCTATTTGATCTTGTGAAGATATGAATTGTACCTGTAGCTCTTTGGATGCAACCTTTTCCCTTACAAAGTGGAAATCTATTTCTATGTGTTTGGTCCTTGCGTGGAAAACTTGATTTGTTGTCAAGTAAGTAGCCTTTAAGTTGTCACACCAAATGAAAGGAGGAGCTGGTTGTAATCCAAGTTCCTTCATCAAAGATTGTATCCAAATAAGTTCTGAAGTAGCCATGGCAATGCCCCTGTATTCTGATTCAGTGCTGGATTTGGAAACTGTGTTCTGTTTCTTTGCACTCCAAGAGATTAATTTCCTCCGAAGTAAACGCAATACCCACTGGTGGAGCGTCTATCATCTAAGTTACCTGCCCAATCTGCATCTGTACAGGCCTGCACAGACAGATCCAAAGATGGTCTACAATACAATCCATAGTTTATTGTGTGCTTCAAGTAGCGCAAAATTCTTTTGACTAGTTCCCAATGCTCAATATATGGCTCATGCATAAATTGACAAGCTTTATTGACTGCTACCGAGATATATGGCCTGGTTAGATAGAGATGCTGGAGAGCTCCAACTATGCTTCTGTAAACTGTAGGGTCTTCATATTTTGTGGTACCTTGTTTTTTTGATAACTGACTGCACAGCAAGAGGCGTTGATACTGTTTTAACCCCATCAAGCTTGTATTTGACCAGTAAATCTGTAATGTACCTCTGTTGACTCAGAATTAGGGAATTATTATTTCTGTAAACTTTAACACCCAAGAAGTATGATAAAGATCCCATATCTTTGACTGCAAATACTGTATTTAACTCTTGAATGAGTTCCTGAATAGCACTTTTGTTTGAACATGTTACTATGATATCATCTACATAAATCAGTACATACAGAGAACATGATTGTGAGACTTGCACAAACAATGAGCTATCTGCAATGGATCCTCTGAAACCTTTAGTCACCAAATAAGAGCTAAGGTTTGAAAACCAAACTCTTGGTTTCTGCTTTAGACCATAGAGAGCTTTGTTTAACTTGCAGACATGATTAGGAAAGTTTTGATCCACATACCCGGATGGCTGCTTCATGTAGACATCTTCTTGAAGTATTCCATGTAAGAAAGCATTTTGAATATCTAATTGATGAATGTGCCAACCGTGAATGGTTGCAAGTGAGAGTACAAGTCTGATTGTACATAGTTTCACTACAGGACTGTATGTTTCATCAAAGTCTACACCTTCTTGTTGATGATAACCCTTAGCCACAAGCCTTGATTTATAGCGTTCAATGCTTCCATCTGCCTTGTGTTTTACTCTGAAGACCCATTTGGAGCCTACAACGTTCATCCCTTGTGCATATGGGACCAGGGACCAAGGACCAAGTACCATTCTTTAAATGTGCATTATATTCCTCATCCATTGAGGTTCTCCAGTTTGGATCTTTAATTGCCTGACTGTAGCATGTTGGAACTGGAGAAGTTGACAACACAAGTGGATGTTTTGTAGCAGTCAAACATAGACGATTGATAGGCTTCTTGATCCCCAATTTCCCTCTGGTAATCATGGTGTGAACAGGTGCATTAGTTGATGGATTTTCTGACGTTTGTGCAGGTTGAATGGCTTCGGCAGCTGTTGCGTCTGTAACGTCTGAACTTCAACATTCGTACCTGCCTGATCTACTTCAGTGGAAGACAATTGATTATATAACGTCTGTGTATCATTAGTTACACCTGCCTCAATATAATCCTGGTATTGTTCTTGACACAACCGATTGTTAACAGACAATGGGGTGAAAATACTTGAAGATAATGTGCCGGTTGAAGGACTTATTTGTTTTTGTTGCTGCACAGGTACTGACACCGTTGAAGAGCAGAACGGGAATGTATTCTCTATAAACTTTACATGGCGGGAAACATAGAGTCTCTTGGACTGTTGATGGAGGCATAAATAGCCTTTGTGAATCCCACTGTAACCTATAAAAACACATGGTAGAGATCTGGGTTCAAGTTTATGATTGTTATATGTGTGGAGGCTTGGATAGCAAAGACACCCAAATACTCTATGAGATTTATAGTCAGGCTCTTTTTGGAACAATAGCTCTAGTGGAGTTTTTGGTTGTTTCTGGGTTGCCGGACACCTGTTAATAAGATAAGAAATAGTGGTGAAGGCTTCAGACCAAAATGATGTTGGCATTGAGGCATGAAACAGTAGAGCAAGGCCAGTTTCTGTGATGTACCTGATTCTTCTTTCTGCCAAACCATTCTGGAAGATGTGTGTAGGCAAGAGAATCTGTGTACAACACCATTATCATTTAGGAAGGCTGTAAATTTTCGGTACTCACCTCCATTATCTGACTGGAATGTTTTTATTTTGAATTCTAGGAGATTCTCAATTTGTTTCTCAAAGTGGATGAAGACAGGTAGTGCATCGAACTTGCGCACCAAGGGATATATCCAAGTGTAATGTGAGTACACATCAAGAAGAAACATAAAATATTTGTAACCATTTCTTGATAAATAGGGAGACACCCAAAGATCTGATACAATTAAACTGAGAGGTTGATCAATAACAATATTGCTAGAAGAAAATGGGAGTTTGCAACTTTTGCTTAAATGACATGAATTGCAGAAATCAAAAGCTTTATTAGAAATTGGTAGAGAGTAGTTTCTGATTATTTTGGAAACAGAACGTAGCATTGGATGTCCTAGTCTGTGGTGTCACAGTGGCAATGTTTCTGACACATACGCTGCTGGTTTTGATTGTTGGATTGTATCAACTTCATCAAAGATATAAAGACCATTCTTATTCCTGCCTTTCAACATTGTTGACCCTGTGAGCTTTTCCTTCACAACAAAACAACTTGAGTTAAACACAAAATATATATTATTGTCTTTACAAAACTTAGAAACAGATAGTAGGTTGGTTTTGATGTTAGGAACATGGAGAATATTGTTTAGCATGAAATTTATGTTGTTTAATGTGAAATTAGCATTACCAATATTCTCAACAGGTAAACAGTTACCATTTCCGACTTGTACTGTCTCAGTTCCATCATACTCATGCTTGATTTGTAGGTTGTTCAGATTGGATGTCAGATGATGTGTAGCTCATGTATCCGTTACCCAGTTTGCATCATTTGTTCCACCAGGCAAGGCTAGATAAGCTGATGCATTGTTATTCTTTTGGAGTGGTTATCTTCTTTGTATCTGAACCAACATTTTCTTGTTGTATGACCTATTTTGCTACAGATTTGGCAGGAGATTGGGTTATCTCTTAAACCTCTTTGAGTACTAGAGATTTGATTTTGTTTTGAAAATCTGGTATTGGGATTGAATCCTTTTGTGTATGTTTTTGGGTAATAGTTGTTGGTGTGGGCTGCAATATTTGCTAATGGTTGTTGCAGGAGAGCAAGCTGTTGCTGGAGGCGCATGTCAAATGTGAGAAGATGAGCATAGAAAGTGTTCATTGTCATGTCTCCTGCCAGATTGAGAGATGTTACAACTGGATCATAAGATTGATCTAGTCCATTCATAACAGATGCCTTTATGTCTGCGTCTGATAGTGTTACTCTTGATGCTAATAAAGCATCAAAGATTTCTTTTGCCATGTTGAAGTATTCTTCCATAGAACTGTTGCCTTTCCTGAGATTGTGAAGTTCTCTTTTAAGATGCATTTGGTGTGCTTGGGTATTGGGAGAAAATCTTGTTTCTAGAGCCTCCCATACCTGTTTTGATGTTGTTAATCCAACTACTCTGGTCATTACCATCTCAGTTAGAGAAGACAACAGCTAACCCATTAGGATTTGATCCTGTTCATGAAACTTTGTAAACTCAGGATTCAAACTGAGTTGTATTTGGTAGGTGTTTTGGTGGTTGCTGAAGACTTCCATCTACATATCCCATTAGGTTGTAGCCATTGAACAGTGGTAGAAACTGGGTTTTCCATAAAAGGCAATTTTCTCATTCAACTTAATCTTGACAAGATGATTGATGTGTAGCTGCTGCAATGTTTGTGTGTTTGAAGCCATTCTAGTTGCTGGATCGGTTAGGCTGATACCAAGTTAAAACAGATTTTATTGATATTCTTTTTGGCTTATTTTGCAACAGATACATGTAGATCTTTTATAGCTTTTGATACTCAATTGGATACGCACATAGTCTAGATAAAGATACAGAAAATATTTGCTGAAGACTAGGATAGAATGTTTGGGTTTGTTAATAAATCTGGTGTTATATTACCGGAATTTGTTGACGACTTTGCACCTGGACAACTTGTGCTGGCACACGAATTGGTCACAGAAGATGATGCGCTAAAAGTTGGTTTAAATGCTCTCAACTTCAACATTCTCCCTTTCTCTTCTCTCAAATTTGATTTCATATTTCAAATAGAGAGAGACATAAATCATCGAAGAAAAAGAAAACCTAAAAAGAATGTACAAAATTTTGCTGGATATCCTCTTTCTCTCTGTTTAGATATGTTTGCATTTCCTAATTGAACGAGGAGGGAGATAAATTTCAAGGAAGAAATCGAAAACCCTTCACTCTCTTTACAACTCCTAATTTGTAAAGAGATCAAGAATACCAAGGAAGATAAACTCCTAGTTTGTCTCTTTACTCCTAATTTCAAGGAAGAAACCGAAAGTCCATCTAATTGGGTCTCTTTACAACCCTTCACTCTCTAATTTGTCTATGTCGAAGTTAGGAGGACTCAACTTAGATTTGGAAGAACTTCAAATGATAAAGGTATTTTTTTATGAGTAAATGTAATTGTATCTATGGTATTTGTTAATGTTGGAATGGTGTTTCGTTGGCAGATGGAAATAGTGTAAACATTTTCCAATACACGGTCTCGAACTGCAGGGATGGTAGAATTAGAAGATGAATGTGTAGTTAAGGTGTTCGGTGAAATATCTCTTAGAAAGGGTTAAGTTTTTAACTGGGATATAGAATAATGTAATTTAATTATTTTATAAGAGCATTTTGATACACAAACCAGACGGTCAAAGTTAGTCTACAATCCTATTGCATCAACTGCATATTCCACGTTCCAGACTCTAATTACATCTTAAACTTACAACCATTTTATAAAATATCTTATTTTCGTTTCAATGTTGCATCTGTTTTTACAAAATAAAATAGATAATACACGAAAAATATATCTTGATCTCTTTTTTTGAACAGGTGTAAGTTTCATTAACATTTACTCATGTTGTAAACGTGATTTCTATTTCTTCCAAATTCATGTAAATGTTCTTTTTTAATCCCAATTCTCCATACAAAGGCTAATATAAATTCCTGTTTGATAAGTAGAAGCATAATTTGTTCTCCATACAAAGGCCAATAAAAATGCCTGTTTGGTAAGTAGAAGCATAATTTGTTCTCATAAATTAGAAGTGATGCATGCTTCGCAAATTTCTTTTTTTTCCCTTTAAAGTTATTTTAAAATGAGATTTTTAATATAATATTCCTTTTTTAAAAATGCATTCTATAAAATAGTTTTTTTTTTTTCAGAATATATTAAATAGGTTCTATTTGATTTTTTCAATCCCATTTTATTTAAAAAGTAGATAACATTAATGTGTAGATGTCAGTTAAATATCATGGTAAAAGACGATTAAGTCCCTGATTTATCTGACACAGACCAAGTTAACTGAGTTAAGGCATCAGGATCGGTGCTGGTTAGATCGGTTTATCTTCTTCCGAAATCTTGAATCTGGATTAACAAGATTACAAGTTCTGATTAGACATTAATCCAAAAAAGATGCATCCGCTTGAAATTCGATAATGGCATAATTAATAATCAGTTCTGAGATTTTAGGGAGGAGGAGAAGTTCACGTCTCTGTATAAAAACCCAATAGAGATTTATTTGTCAAAACCAAGCCTTCCTATAATAAGCTGAAGATATGAAATTGGAGTTACAAGGTTCATCTTCCAATCCCGTGAAGAAAGTATAACAAGTTCCATCACAAATCAAAGAAAAACTCAGATCGATTAATAACATCACAAATCACTTAATTAAAGATTGAATGAACCAAAAAGAAAAAATAAACTACTTGAAAATTAAATAGTTTTTGCCTCAAATACATACCTCGTATCCTCAACGTAATCAAATCAAAATAAAACTCAGTTCGATTAATAACATCACAAACCTCTTTTTTAATTATTTTGCAATGGTAGCACCAACATTTTTCAATTGGGTTTTTTTATAGAGTTGATTTTTAGGGTTTCTATATGACTTCAATAAAAACCATGATTGGAACCATAAAAATCAATCTTACAGAACCCTAATCATAAAAAAAACACCATTACCTTTGTATCATCTCTACTAGCAGATCTTCAATTGAACACAATAATCAAACCCTATTTCAGAAAGTTCAAAAGAGAACGAATAAAAGAGAAGAAAAAATGGTCCGTTTGACGCTGTTAAATATTTCCCATAGTAACTTTTTAATCTTATCAATTCTATAATCCATCTTCTTGTTTTTGTTGATCCGATCTGTCTTCTGTTACTAATTTAAGGGAAATTTAATAAAATACCACAACTATTAATTCCGGTTTTCGAAAATAGACCTGTTTTTTTTAAAATTTATTTAACAGCCCCAAGGTTAGCAAAGTTACATGGGCCCAAAAAAATGGTAAATTGTCAATGGTTTGGTCAACTTTTCACTGAAATTACTACTCTATCCTTGCATGACCAAGGATATCTTATCTTCTCCATTCAACTAAAGAAAACTCATCTTCTCCATCTCATTTCCGCTTTCTTCCACTGTTTTTTTTTTTTCTTTCTTATTCTGATTCTTTGTCATATCTAATGGTGTTGTAGTTCTTTGTTTTCATTAGGGTTTAAAAAATGAACTTGTAAGGTTAAAATTGAAACAAATTTCGATACCTTAAACTCTCATTCTATGAAAGGCCTAATAAACTTAGTTGTTTGTGGAATTGGAGACCTGGAGGGTACTATTTTGTAGTTCTGCTTGTAAAGATTTGTTCATTACTAATAAATATTAGTTGTTCTTACTACTGATATTTATTGAGCTACAGATACATGGAATCGAGATGGGTCTTGTTAGTAAATTAAAGAAGTACGACACGTGGAAGAAAATCAAGATAGGAAGCAACCAAATTAAAAAGAGCGAGAATCATACAATCAAAATTGAAGAGATCAAATATCAAAAAGATACGGAACACTTCCCGAAAGCTGAACGATGAATTGCATGAAGGACACATAAGATCGAAAAAGTTGGATTACATTGAATAAAACAAACATCATTAAATGATGGGTGATCGAGAAAGTAAAAGTAATGATTACTCATATTATTTTAATGATCGAGATAAAAGAAGTCTATAAAGGTAGGAAGACACGTGTTGAGTATGTAAGGCATCGTACCAAAAAGCAATTAAGAGTAATTTGTCAACATATGATCGCACCAAGCAGAAGATGAAATAAAAGAACGACGGATATATCGAAATAAAATGGATCGAACCAAAGAAGAATCGATCAAGGAACGATGACAAAATGACACGTTGCATAAAGAGGGACCCAGTAAATAAATCTATAAATAGAAGAAGCCAGACAACAAAGAAGGGGTCGGGAAAAAATAGGAGAGAAAACTTAACAAGAAAAAGAGAAAATTTCTAGGTATGAATCCATAGGGATTAACTGTTTTAAGTAAAGATTTTTGTATTATATCTTCTTAATTGAAGAATGTAAAGATTATAGATCGAAAATGATAAGTTGAGTAATCATATGTATCGTACCTTATAGAAATGATTTTATAAAATTAATATAAGGATGTTTATCTGTTACTCGATTTCAATCTTTAATTGATATGTAAGAATTTGATTGGTTGTTTAGTCGAAATTTTTTTTGGCATAAACAGGTCTAACGGTAGTGGGTTTAATGAGGTATGGGTTTTATAGTATTTAGATCTAAGGTTTTAATTAAATAGATGTGATTATTTATGAATCTAGGATTTTGATTGATTTATTTGAATGAAATTTGGGGGTTTCTTTGTTCATGCATTTTGGGGATTTTAATCTAGGGTTTGCATTCTATTTCACTATCAACTTTTTGGCCATTGGAACCAGCTTGATTTGGCTGGATTCTCCGAATTTGTGAACATTTGGATTTTTATATATGAAATTCATTTCAGTAGCATAATTGTTCTCTGGAATCTGGATAGTGCTCTTTAATTTAATTATCCTTACTGGTTTGGACCATTGCACATTCACTGTATTAGCACTTGTTTCTGCAAGGGAAGTAGATGAACAAGGATGGAGGTGAAGATAAACACGAGTGACTAGGATTCGACTCAGTCACCTTACTATGCTAACTCGGTCCTGGTCCGTATAACTTGCCTAACAGTGGGGTCAATGTAGTCACTTTCGGCCGAGATGGTCGAGATATCGCTGATAATATTGGTTTCGATATTTATCTGAGATGTCGATATTCGTTGATATTCACCGATAATTCACTGATATTCACCGAAATATAGAGTCATACCAGTGTTTCAATCCCGACCGATATTTATCAAAATCCGATATTAATTACCTTAGGTGGGGCTATAAAATAAATTTTAAGGAAAACAGATCTATTTTTAAAAACTAGAATTAATAGTTTAGATACTTCTTTAAACTACATAAGGTGTTTCACATTTTTGCCTTAAGTAGTAAGTAGTACGAAAATTATCTTATTTTTGTTGTTCTACTAACCGAGAAAATGATAAGACACAAAAAACATTATAGAGGTGGAGTTAGACTGTCTTTGTTTCAATAACATTGATAAGTCACGAGTCCGTACTGATAGTATAGCTAGTTGGACTTTGACCAACTTTATTCAAAGAAAATAAGAGCAGCAACTGCACTGGTTATAAAGGGAACTTACAAGGATCGATGTTAGATTTGTTAGCTAGGGGTTTTCTTCAGAATTAATGGGACATGCATGAAAGTTAAAAAGAAAACAATTGGAATGACTCGAGGGACCTTTAACATGTTTACACTTTATTGGTTGAGGGTCCCTTTGTACGAGTCTACAATGTTCGACATGGAAACTAATACTTGATAACGAAGGGTTTGGTTCTAGAGCATGAGTGTGGCACAAAGAGCAAAGTTAGGGTGACTTGTTTTGTTTATGTTTCTTATACTAAAACCAAAACCCTGGGTTTATGATAGACTAATGCATGCTCTTTTTTTCATCGTTTATTAAGGGGTACTCTATCAAGGTAAACTAACTTACTTGGGCTTCACTAAGATTTTGGAAACTACTTAATATATCAAATAGGTAGACTAGTTGTATCAGAAGTCAAATCTTCGTTTCGGTGTCAAATTAAACTCTTTGGTCGTTACAAGGGTCATTTTGTGTAACCTCCCTAAATAAAATAACTAATTTATATTACCTCGTATGATAATTGATAGTATGTGAAATCACTAATAATATTGTCATGTTGACCATCTTAAATTGTTGGTGAAAGTTATAAATTCGAATCGTTATATGCAATATAGAACATACACAAGCAATTAACCATAATGCAGAAATAAATGAAATACGACGAAATAAAGACAATCACATAACACCAAGGTTTACATGGAAAACCTTTTCAATATGAAGAGTAAAAAACCACGGAAAAATCTTCCACTATGATGAAATAATAGATTACACAAATTTCTTCTAAATTGGGGATAACAACTACTTCAAGGTGCATATAGCAGTTGGATAACAATTTGCCTAAATTATACTCACCATTAGTGGTGGATCAACAATTCATTTACTAATAGCTAAGATTCACAAACAATATATAGCAAGTGATAGAGATACTTACTATTAGGGTTTGAACAAATCCTAGATTTTCCCCCTTTTTGAAGAGATGTGATAATTGATGGAACAATCTTCACCACACTAACCAAACAGGCCCTTAACAAGAACCCTTTTTTCTTCTTTAAAAATATCAACTTAAATCATCACCAAAGATCAACTCGAATGATGGCTACACCCTTTTCCTCTAACTCATTCTCACTACCTTTTTCCTTTCTCACGACTTGAGAAGATAAAGCTTCTTTTGTCTCTTTTTCTTTCTTAACCTAATAAGTTTTTTGTTAGTCAACTACCCTTTATTTAATAAGGGATAACTTTGCTAGACCATAAGGAGGGAATAAGTCCAACAATCTACCCCTTAAGACTTATGTCGAGGTACCTGTCATTATCAAACCTGCAATGCTGTAAAAATAAACATGCTTGTACTTCGGGAGTGACTTTGTCATCATATCAGAATCATTGTCATATGTATGGATCTTCTCAATCTGCAAGACCTTCTCATCGAATTCTTGCTGAGATGGATGACACTCTGGCTGTCACAGTAAACAATGAATTTTTGTTGCTTTATGCCAAGTTCTCTAACAAACCTCTTCATCCATATCATCTCTTTGCAACTCTCTATAGATGTTATGTACTCTGCTTCTATAGTAGAAAATGCCACACATCTTTGTAATTTTGATTTCCAAGACACAACTCCCCCTGCATAGGTAAATAAGTAACCCGATGTCGACTTCAAGTTGTCTTGAGCACCTTCCAAGTCTGAATCTATGTAACCTACTAACTCTGGCTTATCGCCACCATATCACAAACACATATTAGAAGTATCCCTTAGATACCATAGTATCAATTTCACTGCTTCCCAATGCTCCATACCAGGATTGGTTAGAAATCTACTTACCACTCCAACTGCATAAGTTATACCAGGCCTTGTACATACCATGCAATACATCAAACTACCAACTAGGGATGCATATGGGACTTCCTCCATCTTTCATTTCTCAACATTATTCACAAGACATTGATCACGAATGAACTTGAAATGGTTTGCAAGTAGACAACTTACCGGATCAGCCTTGTCCATGTTGATCTTTACAACACCTTCTCAATATAGCTTTCTTGCGATAGCCACAGCTTCCTTGCTTTCCAATCACGAGAGATTTGCATGCCAAGAATATGCTTTACTGCACCCAAGTCTTTCATAAAAAAAACTTTCTCAAGTGTGACTTCAGCCTGTCAATCTTTTTCTTATCTTTGCCAACATATCATCGATATATAGTAAAAGAATAACAAAATCACCATCAACAATTTTTTTTAATAAACACACAATGATATGAAGTTGTCCTCTTGTATCCATGTGCCTTCATGAACGATTCAAACTTCTTGTACCATCTTATAGGAGCTTGCTTCAAACCATATAAACTCTTCTTGATCTTGCACACCATATGTTCGTTTCCTTTGACTTCAAAAACATCGGGTTGTTCCATGTACATATCTTCTTCTAACTCTCCATGAAGAAATATTGTCTTCACATCTAGTTGCTCAATCTCAAAGTCCATACTAGATGTTAATGCCAAGACAACCCAGATAGAGGGAAATATCACCATTGGTGAGAAAATATTGTAAAAGTCAACACCTTTCCTATGCTCAAAACCTTTCACAACAAAGTGTGATTTATACCGTGGTTGTGAGTTGCCATATTCATTCTTGATTCTATACACCCACTTGTTCTTCAGAAATTTCTGGTTTTCTGGCTTGTTAACTAATTCATTAGTTTCATTCTCATCCAAAGAACTCACATCTTCTTTCATGGACTTCAACCATTTCTCACTCTCAAGAACATGAAGACTCTCTTCATAAGATTCTGGTTCACCTGGATCTGTGAGCATCACATAATCATGTGGTGTATACTTTGTTGAAGGTACCCTGGGCCTGTTGGATCTTCTCAACTCAACTTCTGGTTCTTGTTGCATTTCTTGGTCACCATCATCCACTGGAACATCTTTATGAGCTTCATCTTCATGATTATGTTTTTCTTCTTCATTACCATCAACACCATCATCATGTTGCTCAAGAGAAGGAATAATTGGATTTGGATCCAAGGTCATGTCGTCTTGAAGGTTTAGCATCTCAATCTTCTCAAAGTATTCAATAGTCTGATCTTCAATGAATACTGCATCCCTGCTTCTAATAAATTTTTTGTCAACTGGATCCCAAAATATGTAACCAAAATTCTTTGTTCCATAACCTAGGAACACACACTGCTTCGCTTTATCTTCAAGCTTCTCTGATCTTTTGGGATGTGAAAAAAGGCCATGCAACCAAACATTCTCAAGTACTCATAAGTAGGTTCTTTGTATCTTTATACCTTCTTTGCTACTTTTTCATCTAGCGGTCTTGAAGGAGATCGATTGATCAAGTACACATCAGTATTCGTTGCTTTACCCTAGAAATATTTCTGCAACTTAGAATGAGATAACATGCACCTAATTCTCTCAAGAATAGTGTGATTCATCCTCTCAGCAACACCATTATGTTGTGGAGTCTTCGGAACTGATTTTTCATGACATATACCCATGCTCTTGCAAAAAACTTCAAGTGGCCCAATGTACTCTCCTCAGTTGTCAGAACGAAGGAACTTCAAGGTTCTACCTGTTTCTCTTTCCACCATACTGTGAAACATCTTGAACACATGAACAACATCATCCTTGATCTTGATTGCATATGACCAAACCTTTCCTGAAGCATCATCTATGAAAGTAATAAAATAAACTGCACCACCAAGTGTTTTGACCCTTAAAGGTCCACATACATCAGAATGAACAAGATCTAGAAAACTAAAATTACGCTTAGGTAAAGTTTTATGAAAGGAAACTCTAGTTTGTTTACCAACCAAACAATGAGTGCACTTACCTAATTGTATGCCTTTCACGTTTTGCAAGACTTGTCTTTTGGTGAGGATTTGAATTCCCTTCTCACTAAGATGACCAAGTTGCCTATGCCATAACTTGGAGATTGAATCTTTGTCAACAACATTCAACTCACTTTTTACCGGCTTCACTTGAGTTATGTATAATGTGCCACACTTTTTTCCTCTTGCAATGACTATAGAGCCCTTGGTTACCTTCTATTGTCCACCTTCTAAAGAATTGGTGTACCTTTCATCATCTAACACTCCGGGTGACATTAGATTTAAACAGAGATCTGGTACATGTAGCACATTTCTGAGAACCAATGGGCAACCAACACTGGTCTCGGATTTCACATCTCTCATTCCTACCATCCTTGTAGGAAGTAAACACATCTTCTCGAGGAGTTGCGTGGTAGGATGCACCTGAATCTACCACCCATTCTGAATTGGAACATGCAGAACTCACACAAACATCATTGCAACCAGAGAATAAAATGATATCACCATCTGTTGCAATAACTGCAACATCCTTATCATGTCTGTCATTTTCTTTCCCTTTCTTTTGTTCTTGTTTCGGCTTCTTGCATTCATTTGAATAATGACCTTTATTACGACAATTCCAACATTCAACGTCTTTTTTAGACTTTGATTTACCCCTTGACTTGCTACAGCCAAATTGTTTTGTGTCCTTTCTTCTACCCGATTCTCTGTAACAAGGGCTTCTGAATGAGATAAGTATGATGGACACCTTCTAACTTTTTCATTCAACAAACTGTTTGTTGCGATAGATATGGTTAACTTCTTGTCTGGAGCAGAATGACTTAGAGACACCTTCAATTTCTCCCAACTGTCTGGTAAAGTGTTTAGTAGAAAATAAGCTTGTATTTCATCATAAATTGCCAAATCCAGAGATATAAGTTGATACATGATGCCCTTTATTTTATTCAAATGTTATGCCATTGAAATTTTTTCCTTGTACTTTAACTTTCCAAGCTTTGTAAATAGAAGAGCTTTTGCACATGGAGAATTCTGGTCATATATCTCATGTAACTTTATCCACAAAGAGTATGCTAGTGTCTCACTAGCCACATGATGAAAAATAGAATCATCAATCCATTTATGAATGAAACCTACTGCTTTACGGTTAGAAACATGCCACACTTCCTCTTTTGACTTCTCAAGCTTTTTTCCCTTGTTCTCTATTGGACCATAGAGATCTTTACAATACAATAAGTCTTCCATCTTCGACTTCCATATCACATAATTCTTACCGGTCAAACTAACTATTCTATTACTAGTGCTACCTTCCATCATTGCACATGATTAGCTCAACCCAAAAGCTCTGATACCACTTTTTGGGTGAGACTTACAAATCCGAGACGCTATGCACAATATGGAACATACACAAGCAATCAATCATAATGCGGAAATAAATGAAATACGACGAAATAAAGACAATCACATAACACCAAGGTTTACATGAAAAAACCTTTTCAATGTGAATACATCACTTGGATAACAATTTTCTCCTAAATTGGGGATAACAACTACTTCAAAGTGCATATAGCACTTAGATAACAATTTGCATAAATTATACTCACCACTAGTGGTGGATCAACAATTCATTTACCAATGGGTAAGATTCATAAACAATAACAAGTGATACAGATACTTACTACTAAGGTTTGAACAAACCCTTTTGAATAGATGTGGAAATTGATGGATCAATCTTCACCATACTAACCAAATGGACCCTTGACAAGAACCCTTTCTTCTTCTTCAAAAATATCAACTTAAATCATCACCAAAGATCAATTCAAATGGTGGCTACACTCTTTCTTTCTAACTCACTCTCACTACCTCTTTTCTTTCCCACGACTTGAAAAGATAAAACTTTTCCTGTCTCTTTATTTTTCTTAACCTAACAAGTTTCTTGTTAGCTAACTTTTCCTTATTTGAGAAGGGATAGCCTTGCTGGACCATAAGGAGGGGATAAGTCTAACATAAGTGACACATACGATACACGTTTGTGTCATCGTAAAAATAATTTCCAATGAAATAAATTATCAAGCACACGTGGTGTATTCTCAACCTGTAAAAATATTGGCGACTGAACGATCATCTTTATTTTTGTTTCTTCTCTATCTCTGATCCTCCTCTATTTAGTCGATCAAATGATCAATTGAAGCGTGATAGATACAACTAGTTTAGACTAAAAAAGTAGCAACATAAAGACAATGTTGATTGGCATGGAAGAGCACCTTCAAATCTCGAAAGTACGAAAATTTTGAAATCCACCATTAAAGGAGGTTATATAATTAGTATATCTACAATAAGGAGTGAACACAATTATTTTATTTAATTTGCAGAATGCCAATGATGAAATTACAAGTTAAATTTGTTTGAGTCAACACATTCAACAATAAGTTGCCCACTTATATACACCAAGTGTAGAAGATGTGATAAAATAAGAAGAGTTTGGAAAGGAAACACATAGGCTAATCCTCAAAGGATATTTTTGAGGTGTCAATATTTCTATCGTGGCGGACTCCAACGGCTAGATGATGTGTCATGTTGTTATCACCAAGAAAACATTCGAAAAAAGAGTGTTCAAAGAGTGGCAGTCATATACATCCGGATAATTTTTTTTTCTGATGGTAAAAAGAAAGAAATCAGTGCATCAACTACCCCACGTGAATTATATGAACAATTATAAGAGTCAATAAAAAAGTTAAACAAAGAAAAAATTGAAAGGAATAACAATAAACTGAAATTGAAGAAATAAACATTGTATGATATTGAAATATAAGAACTAAAATGTTATTTTTATAACATTGATATTAGATACAAGCATTTTAGTTCTTAACTCACCTCAATGTAAGAAGTGAACTAAAAAAATATTAATGTAAGAACTGAAATTGACTCGGATGAATTGATATTCAGTTATCCGTTGATAGGCCTACTCCAAAGTTGACTCACCTCAAAGTATGCTTAATACGTGAGGAGAAGTTCCTTCAAATAATTTTTTTAAGGAAAATTTTAAAAATAAAAATATATTAATGGTTAGAATTATATGATGAGAATAGGGTATTGGTGGTTCAACCAATAACCATACTGATCTATCCTTGTTATCTTATTTTGCAACCGATCACAAACGTTGAATGTATTATTTTGATTTGATTTCGCTAATTTCAGTATTCTTTTAGGTGTTATAGATTAATGATATATAAGATGCATAATGTATCATGTCTTGTTGTATCGTGTGTTGTGCTCGTGTTTACGTGTACCATTTGTTGCATTTAGCAAAATGTGTTGATTTACTTGGCATAACAAAACACATGAAGATTATGTGAAGTGTCATGCTCTACCCAAATTTTAGCTTTTTGTTATATGTCGACACGATACACTTCACACCTATGAAGCACGGATAATTCAAAATTGGTAACGTATCCGTATCAGAGCCGTATCAGTATTGGATACTTGGGGATACCCGGGGATACATATCGGATATGTGTAGTCCATATGATGAAACTTGTAAAATAAGTCCATTTGATTTTCGATGCAAGGGTTAGAAAAAAAATCCTAGGATGGAGCTCTTAGAATGACCCCTATGGACATTATATTCACCTTTCAACTTGACAAAAGCGTCGCCAAATCCCTTGAATCAAGTTGTTGTTCAAGGGTTTGCTTGAACATGAACTTGAATCAAGTTTGTTGCGCCCAATGGTTGAGCGCATCAAATTCGGGCCATCTGATTTTTTTTGTAAGTTGAAATCAAACGGCTCCACTATTTGCGCCCAACCATTGGCCACATCAAATATGTGTCATCAAAAAAATAATTATAAGTTAAAATTCAATGGTTCCAATATTTACGTCCAAATGTTGGGCGTAATGAGGCTAACTATTAGACGCCTAACTTGAATTACCGTAGGGGATAGTAGGTGATTCAAGCTGATGTATCTTGAAGTTGAATCTTGAATTTTGATCATCGTAGGGGTTAGTCTTAATAAGAATTTTCTTTATATGTCATTCATATAATACGTGCATAATCTACATGTTTTGAGTGTCAATTCCATACTTGTTTTAGTTATATTTCTTGCATTGTACCTTGTATTACTCTTGTTTTCTATTTTGTTTCTCATGTTAGGACGATTCAACCAAAAGAACTGGAAATGACTTTAAAAGTGCTAAGGAAGTGAAGTGCTACAAGTGAAGAAAATTAAATAAAATTTGAAACTCATTCAAATCCATGATTCTTCTTACCATTTTTGTAGAATTGAAAGATGAAGCCAACGCAAAAAGAATTAGGTCATTCCGAGTTTGTACGAAGAAGTTATGAGCAAAACCGTGAAACCAACATAGATTTGGTTTTTGTTGTGATAGTCAAGCTGCAATAGCTAATGCTGAAAATAGCAGCTATAATGGGAAGTCTATACACATTCGTAGAAGACACAATTCCCTAAAACAACTAATATTAACTGGCGTTATTTCTGTTGACTTTGTGAGGTCTAAGGAGAATATCGTGGACCCTTTGACGAAAGGTTTGTCCAAAGAGATAGTTTGTAATGCATCAAGGGGGATGGGGCTTAAGCTCATTAAATAAAATTTCCATGAAGGACACTCAACCTTGCTGACTGGAGATCCCAATATCAAGGTTTCAAATGAGACAACTAATTTGTGGTGGCTTAAAGGAAACACTATCAGAGAATATTTCATTCTATGTCCCTTCCCTATGATGTAGACGTGATAGTGTGACTGCATGTGAAGGATGGCTTTTTATTAAGTCTTAATGAGTTTTATAATTTCAATTTAAGATAGAAGTGGGGTGTAGCAGTAAACACTCTTGATGGAACTCACCTATCTGAATGAGGAAGTGGGCCGCTTCCTATGAGAATTGAGCTGATTCTCTAGAGCATTATGAGAAATGGGATACGTCCAGGGAAAATGGACACAACGACACGAACTTGACAGCACCTAGAGTAATATCACGCGTGGAAGTTGTTGATAAACTACACCAAATGATGGCAGTTCAAGATATCGCGTTCACTGTCCATTAAGTAGTTCCGGTAATTTCTCACTAAGCAAAGGTTCAAGACCTTATGGACACCTATTGCCTATAATGGTATTTCTCGCTTTCTGATTTTCATCGGGTTTTCATTCATGTAGGGGATTGTTGGAGAAAATGAACTTAAAATGTTGTTTTGGTCTTGGTAGCAATGGATCTTAGGACCAAGGAGTCACTAAAGTACACTAGCTCATTTTCACTTTTTTGAATGAACCTTTAGTCCCACATTGAAAAAACTAAAGATGATTCCTCTCCTTATTACCTAGAAAGTTGCATCTAAGGGAGGGACGTTAGGGGTTTAGACACTTTTGTGGTTGGGGGAGGACTAAGGCTATGGGCTAGTTGGTGCAACAATACATTTCACACACGCACGGTGCTTCGCACCGAAGCACGCACGCACGGTCGGTCGGTCGGGCTCGGGCTCGGGTGCGCATGCGCGTGCGCTTGCGCTTGGGTTTTGCGGCTTGCAACTTGCGGACTTACGGACTTGCGGGTGCGGGTGCGGGTGTGACTGTGGCTACGGCTGCGGGCAAGAGTGTGGTTGCGGGTGCGGGCGTAGCTACGGCTGCGGGCCAACCAAGACTTACCTTTTTGAACATAATATATTTCATTAAAAGAATTTAAGACTAAAGTAAATTTTATTTTAAATGTGGGGGGCGTATGACCCGGTGAGATTTAAGCTGAATTAAAGAGAGAATAAATTGACCTTTTTAATTTCGTTTCAAATTTATGTCTGTGCTTCATGCGCAGAATTGATTCTCATTCAATTACAATTAAAACTATTCTCTTCTTTTGTCTATAAAAGAAAAACGAATTCTTCATTCAACTCACTCCAGAAGCAGCTACTATCCTGTCTTATTTTCCCCTTTTCTTGCTTTGTTTTGCGCACTGCTTGTTTATTTCTCTTCTATCTAAATTGTTGTTGAGTTCGTTTGAGGGTGACTAGTATTGTGCTTATACTAGTCATAACGGGAAATTCTATCCTGGACACATCTCCGTTGTGGGGGTATAGCATCTCTCATTCTTGAGGAGTACCCACGGACTATTGTGTTAAGAACAATTTATTGAGCAGGTGACTCTGTCCATTGTGTGATATCAATTCAGTGATTTCTTAACCTTAACAACTTCTTCTGTTTAGTGCTTTCTATTGTTGCAAATCCAACATTATTCAGTTCAAATTTATCAATGGTAATGAGAATGTTGGCCCATGAACTAGCTAATTATGCTAGGATCAACCGTATCAGTGGAAAATGGTTGCTTTGCCCTCCTCTTTGTATCCAGTCTGCTTTGACAACTTTTATTATTTTTGTTTAGTTCTTTTTTGTCGTGCTTCTCTGTTTCCAACCAGCAAAAAAAATAGAAAAAAAAATGAAAAAAAAAATAGGATCATATAGGTTATGCTTCAATAAAATAAAATAAAATAAATGATGGGGTTTATTTTGGGCTTAAATTGATTTAGGATACAAAATGTAAGCTAGAGTTGCAAACTGGGCTTTTACGTCCAGCATCATTGCACAACGAACTTTGGTAATCCTCACAGCATTGAATAATACCCCTTTTCATAATCAGAGATTCAGAATTTCAGACGGGAAATGGTCGGTCAAAGGAAAGTAAATAAATAAACCCGGTCCAAAACAAATCTTTCGTGAGGGGACAAAGACTGCGACATTCATTCCGATCCTACCACGTCAAGATCTCATGATCCGAATTTCAGTGGCAGGTTTTCATTGGTCCGGAGGCCCGTCCAGATAGCTGTACGAGTATTGACAGGTAGAAAATTTCTCATTCTAAGACCGGCAGTAACAAGTAACTTAGCCGTTAATATAGTTATAAATAGAGACAAAATTTTCATAAAAAGTAAAATTGAACAAAACAGTAAGAAGGTTTTCTCATTAAATCAGTAAAGAAAAATTAGAGTTATTGAAAATGCCACTGAGTAGAATTGCAGTTGGAATGCCCGGAGAAGCTAGTCAGCCTGAAGCTCTAAGAGCGGCACTGGCTGAGTTCATATCGATGCTCATATTTGTCTTTGCAGGGCAAGGATCCGGGATGGCTTTCAGTAAGATGTTAACTAATAGTACTAAGTTTTATGATTAAGAATGTTGAGCTAATCCATTGGGTTTGTAATGTATTATTAATATTTTTGTAGGTAAAATCACTCATGATGGATCGGCAACACCTGCTGGATTAATATCGGCTTCATTAGCTCATGCATTCGCACTTATTGTAGCGGTTTCTGTTGGAGCGAATATCTCAGGTGGACATGTCAATCCTGCTGTAACATTTGGTGCTTTAGTTGGAGGCCAAATTACGTTGTTGAGAGGGATTTTGTATTGGATTGCTCAGTTACTGGGCTCTGTTGCCGCTTGTTTGCTTCTTAAATTTGCTACAGGAGGAATGGTAAGAGATATAAACTCGTAGTTAAGATTATGATTTTGATAAATATGGTGGTATATGACTGAGTTTGATACATGTATTTCTGATTGAACTTTGAAAAGAATTTCAGAATTGAACTTTTCAGTGAAACATGTTTTGATCCTTTTATTGTATATATCTAGCAACCAACTGATTTGGAATCGAAATGCAGGAAATAGCAGCATTCTCTCTATCAGCAGGTGTGAGTTCATCGCATGCGGTAGTATTTGAGATTGTGATGACATTTGGTCTTGTTTACACTGTCTATGCTACTGCTGTTGACCCAAAGAAGGGAAATTTAGGAACCATAGCACCAATTGCGATTGGTTTCATTGTGGGTGCTAATATCTTAGTTGGTGGAGCCTTCGAAGGTGCATCTATGAACCCTGCAGTTTCATTTGGTCCTGCTGTCGTTAGCTGGACATGGACCAACCATTGGGTATATTGGCTAGGTCCATTCATCGGGGCAGCGCTGGCCACTATTATATATGACACTATCTTCATCGGCGAAAACAACCACGAGCAACTTCCCACAACAGATTATTAGAAAGTAGATATCCTCATTTTGGGTTAATTTATCTCTCTCTATGCTTGGGTTGTTAGATAGGGGATCTTTCAAGTGAAAAAACGTGGCTTCTGTAGTTGTTGCTGAGTGTGTTAGTTAATTTTCGTATTTGTTGCTTTCAGTTTTCGATTAGTGTTCTGAGTAGGAGTTTCCTTATCAATGCGGATTTAAATTCTAATTTTTCAGTGATTTTCATGTATTCGGATTATTGGGATCTCGCGACATTTGTTTAATGCGGTTATATAATGAGTAGTTCTCAACCAGTTTAGCATCGAATCACTGCCTCAGAAATTTGAACTAAAAATGTGACTTTTGGTGCATTCACTATCTAGTCTTTTTTGGCTAGGTCCCTTGTGTATTAAAGAATGAAAGAGCTACAAAATAGGTTACAAATATTTGGGAGCGGCAAGGCTCCGATATTTAGAGATAGATAATGGCTAAAACATATTTGGCCTAAAATTACATGGTGTATTCCTCACGTCACTCTATTTGGAGGTGCTGGATGCCTTTGCACCCTTGGCTTTTGCAGCACTAACTTTGACTTTAGCTTTGGCTTTGGGTTTCTTCGCTGCCTTTTTGAATTCTTTGTCCCAATCGATGCTGATTGGCAACCTGAAGTCTGCTTCATCTAAGTACCCATCTTCGAAATACTCGTTGAGTATAGCTTCATCCTCATTGCGAGGCCTTGGCTTACCCTTGGTAGCCTTATCAGCCGCGGCTTTATTTTTTGCCACAGCAGCAACCTTGGGCTTAGCTGCAGCAAATTTGGCCTTGGCTTTATCGGCATTTGCCACTGCCCGAGCCTGTGCTGCTTCCTCTCGCTTAGTTGCCTTAGCTATCATAATCCTATTTCTTTCCTCTGCCCTTTCGCCTTCCTCAGCCCAATTGATCCTTGTGGGCATCCTTAGGTCTTCGTCATACAAGGATCCTTCATCATCAAAAGACCCATGTTCCTCTTTATCATCCCATGATTCATCGGATGAAATAAACCGCTCACTATTGGGAGCGTCAATGTCAATCCCAACATTGGGAGCGTCAATGTCAATCCCAACATTGGGATGTGCTTCTTTCTCAGCCAGCCTTTGGCTTATGCTGTTGCTATCCGGAACGTAGGCCTCATTGTCCGAGCCCATAATTGCATTAGGCTTAGTTGGCTGATGAGACGCAGCCTCCTTAGTGCCATCCTCTGCCTCATTTGCTATAATTTGAAAGCTATTTGTGTTGCTGGCTTTACCTTGTGGTGTACCTGCCCTTGGCGTCGTCCCCTTTTTGTTGGGTGCATTTTTCCTCCTTGTAGCAGTGATAAAGGCCTCCTCATTCACGTGCATAGCTTCCTCTCCTATGGTCACATCGCTTTCAATGTTGGTTTTACCCAAATGCACAGCCTCACATGTAATGTTGACTGCTGCAATGTCACTTTCGGCAAGTGACTTAGCTAGCTGTTGGCATGTGCTGTTGCTGTGCATAGCATCACGTGAACAGCCAGTTGGCTCTCTTGGTATGTCGCTTTCAGAGTTGGGTTTACCCAAATGCACAGCCTCACATGTATTATTGACTGCTGTAGGGTCGCTTTCGGCTCGTGGCATAGCTAGCTGTTGGCTTGTGCTATTGCTATGCACAGCATCACGTGAACCACCAGCTGGGTCTCTTGCTATGTCGCTTTCATTGACTATTTCAACTCTAGCACTGGCCACCTTGGAGCGTGCATTACCTTCCAATATAGTGTTGTCACTTTCTTGGGTAGCTGTTCATGCTTTGCTAGCAGCAGCATCACGTGGAGCTGGCCCTTGTGAGCTGTCCCGCACATTGACCAAAGCATCAGTAGCACTGTTCATCAGCTTCCTCACCTTGCATTCAGCCAAGGTGTGCCCTACGATCTTGCGATTTTTGCAGAATTTCGGTGCTATGGGAATGTTCACGGCTTAAAGAAATGAATGGCCACCAGCATTGACTCTGACTTTCGTCGGAATCTCCTTGGCGAAGTCTACCTCCACCAGAATTCTTGCATAGTTGCCATATTCTTTTGCCAATGTTCTTGAGTCTACAGCCATAGGCGTACCTACAGCCGTGCATATTGACATAACAATCTTCTCGGTCCAGTACACAATGGGGAGATCATGAAGTTGAACCCATACTAATGCCTTCGAAGTTTTTGGCTTGATTGGGTTAAAATGAGGGTGAAAATCCTGAACATGCAGCACTTGATTCCCAACAGCCCACTTACCCTCCTTCCATACTCTTTGCTTATCAATATCATTATCTAGAACTATGGTAAAGTAGCCCTTAGACATTGGAACGAAATGGTGATTACCTTTAAGCTTCCATTGTTGCAGCAATGTAGCTTTAATGTTCGCAAACTTCTGATTTTTGAAGTTGAGCCTGCCTATAAGGGAGAACTTCATCTTCTCCATGGCTTGACCATATAGTTCATCGGAGATATCAACCACGAACTGGCCAGCAGATTCTTTGGCCATACATAGGCTGCTGCTACATATATTTGTTGCTTCATTTCTCGGTCGTGGCTTATTAGATCTAGACTTGGCTGCTTCAAGAAAAGATTTGGTTGGTATGGAATGATCGGCTACCTCTTGTTGCTCTTCCATTGTTGCTGCCATTAAAGCTTCAAGAGAGAAACTCAATGAGTAGCTCCTTGAGGAGAGAGAAACGAGAGAAAATACATGAGTAGCTGTGCATTCACTATCTAGTCGCACACGTTAATATGTGCTTCAAGTAATTCCTGATTGGAATGATGTTTATTCGATTTTACAAAAAATGTTACAAAACTACACTGATGTAAAACATTACATACTTAGAATTTTATATTTTTGATAGTGTTTTAGGATTAGAATTTTTTATTTTTAAAATTTATTTAATTTTAAAAAACTGTTTATTTTTAGGATTTCTCATTTTCTAAGTTAGGGTAGTTAGATTTATACTAGGAATATGAGTTCTATTGTTTTCCATATAAATAGAAGACAAGTCCAATGTAGTTACACACATTATTATTAGATCAGAATTGATTTCTTCTATAACTCTTCTACTTATGCTATCAAATTTTTTTATTCACGCTTCCGTTCTGTATTAAGTGGCATCAGAGCTTCGACTTCCGATCCTCTTATTCTTTTCGTCTAATATATTCTTGACCTTTTCGTCTCCTCTACCTATCGAGATCTCCATATCTTTTCGTCTAAAATTCCTATCACCATCTATCCTTTTAGTTTTTAGTTCTACCAAAAAAGAAAAGAAAAGAGGTTCTTTTCCATGTCATTGTTCACCGATCGATCACTACCTGTTTTTCCCTTTCCATCCACTACCTTTTCCTCGTTCAATTCTTTTCTGTCTTCTTATAAATTCACTTGACCTTTTTTCAATCTTTAATTCTTCCAGCCCGTGTATTCAGTAGCAAGGATACTGTATACAACTTCTCCTTAGAGCTTAATAAGCCCAATGCTAGCCCATTAATTCGTCTCCACCTTTTAGCTACTAGTCGACCCATAGCCATTCGTTAACCTTCCAATACTAAACTCATCTGTATTAATCCGTATTTCATCATGACTGGTAATAGTAAAGAAAAAGACAATCATCCTAGCCCGGAGGTTATTGTGCGTGGTCTTGCATAATCTCAAGCAACGACGCAACGTCAACTTGAATTACTCTCAACCATTTTAACCACTCTTACTGTGATCCTCAATGCTGCTCGTGGACCTGTTCACAATGACGTCCATCAACTTCGTAATGATGAAGATAATACCCATCAACCTCGCAACGGTGAAGTAAATCCGAATGGTCGGATTATTATTCAAAATCATAAACACCAAGATAGCGATGAAGAAGTTGCTAACGTCCCAAACAATAATCATGTTAATTATCGAATGACGAATGCTCTTCCTCAATTTTCCAGCAATCTTGATATCGAATGTTTTCTTGATTGGTTAACTGAAGTTGAAAATCTTTTAAAGTTTTACAAGATTCCGGAGGATCAACAGGTTCCTTGTATCGATTCTAAACTTAAAAGTGCTGCTTCTGCATGGTGGCAACATGTACAATTTCCTCGCTCTCGTGTTAGAAAAAAAACTATTCGTTCTTGGAAAAAGATGCGTCACTTGTTAAAGGCTTGATGTGGTTTTATATTACCCTCTATAAATAACCGCAATCGCACGGCGTCTAACTAGTAGACAACGGCAAGTACGGGTCGAACCCACAGAGAGCGGGGAAATACTGCAATTAATATCTCTAATCAACTAATCAAGGATAATATTTTTGGATTTTTATATTAATTAATAAAATAATAAAACAAACTAAAGTAATAAAAATAAATCTAATGGGAGAGTCGGTAACCAGGGTTTTCAGTATCCACCACTATTTATATTTAATTACTGAAGTGAAACATAACTCATGAATATTCAAAAATTGTTCGTTCTATCGACATCACCTATTATATGTATTAGAATCACAAATATCACCGGGACGCTCTAAGCATGGCGCATCAAAATCCCTAGTCTGAAGCATACACCATCTAATTGCGTTAGCGAGAAAATAATATGAAGCTAATTATAGGTTCATAAATAATATCTGGCTCTTCAAAGCATACCTCATCTAAGGATTTAACCAAAGCATGAAATATCTAATAAGTAGGCAAACATATTTGTTATCCTATTGATTCTGCGCATAGGTTACTGTATTGTACAGAACCGGTGAAACGACAACTAATTTAGATTTAAATCAATAAACAAAATCATAAAATAAATCTATTCAAATCATAATGGTCTATTACTCAATAATTCAATTTAATTAGTCTTGTACCAAAAATAGTTTCAACATAGAACCCTAGTTACAAATAAATTAGAACATGGAGATGGATTTCTTAAAACCCATAAAAAGAATTAACAAGAATAAAGAGGATTAAAAACTAATATCACTGTTGTCACTCGGAAATAGAGAGTCTTCCTCTCTTGTTCTCTGCTCCCAAACCTCACGTTTGTTCCTCCCAGAACTGTACAAAAACTGAACTCGCCGCCGTTCACCTCCAGGAACTCTCCTGTATGAGGCGTCCGTTTTCTGTCCCCTCTCTTTCGATTCTATGTAGGTTTATATATATCCTGCTGCAAGTCCAAAAGTCCCATAAATAAAACTTAGCAATCCTCAGGCCCATTCCACCACCGACTTCAAATTTAGACCACGTCCAAACAATTTCCAAGACCCGACCAGCACTTAATCCCAACTTCAGTCTATCTAGCCACCAACAATTTATGTCCGTGTGTTTCCCTTCCAACTCTCGGTACAGACCCCATCTCCCTACTCCGGTTACAACACCAATTGTTATTTTCTGTTCATCTAAATATCATCACCTACTGGTAGCCACAGAACACGCAAATCCTTTCAAAATTCTAACCCCTCTTTTAACTGAATTCGAATATCAGTCTTTGCCATCTCCATTTTTTATACACTCAGAATTGATTAACATCCAAACCCCAAATATGTTATGTAGTTAACTGCGGCGCTTGTTTCTCAATTGAGAAAATCAATTCCCAATTTCAGATCATATCAAAACCCATGGAAACATTCAGTATACTCACATCTTTGACCTCTAAAATCAAACACAATTTTCATCCATGCAATTTATCCTCAAACTCCCTTGTTGTGTTTGGTTCTCGATTGAGAAACTCAGTTTGATGTTGCTTTTTACGCCATTAAGGATACCACCAAAGTCATCAGTGCAAAGAGCGACAACAGCTGCTTGGGGCGCTTTCAGTCTTCACGAACCTTGATACCTTCGAAATTCATATTATAAGCACACATTTACTCTTCCATCAGCTGTATCTTCCATGAGATCTTGATATAAAACCATAAGATATTCTGGTGACAGCAGTTGGTTGAATTGACAATGGTCGTTACTTGGAACAAGGCTTGAATTGCACTGAAGAGATAGTGCTTGAACCCTCTCGTTCCATTTCCTTGTTGGTGTTAAGTTCTTCTCATGAGATGAGCATCACCTGCTTGACTGGGAACAGTGAAGTAAAAGAAATATGCACAATGCTTTGAACATTTCACTAATGAAATGTGGCTGTAATGAGTCCATGTCCCACTTTCTTTTCATTTATAAAGCACGTTAGCCAAAGTTCACAGCACCAATAGTGGCATGATATGCTTGGAACCTGATATAAAGTAAACTCTTCATTTCTCATACTATGCAGTGAGTCACTTTGGTGATTTTCACCGTAAATTCCTAACACTCTATTCTTTCCGTCAACTCCAAAAGAGATATGAGGCACTTTGTCTCACTCTTTCTTCTCTTGGAAGACGTCAAGCTCCTCTTTTTTTCTTTCTTTCTCATCCGTACCAATACCGTAATCCAGCAGTGCAAATAAGCATTATCAATTTAGCTCGTTTAACCGTATTTATTTGTAACTTTAGATTTTATACATATAATCTAATAAAACAATAAAATTATATTATTATTATAAATTCAAGTACTATTAAATATAAATTAAGCGGTAAAAATGTATAAATTAAGCGCCAATCAAAGCTCACTTCCTTCCTGTTGATTATGATCAAGTCTTATACTGTGAGTACCATAATTGCAAGCAAGGTAATCGTATTGTTTCGGCTTATGCAACTGAATTGTTTATCTTCTCGTAATGGTTTGTTTGAATCTGACTCCCAACAAGCTGCATGTTTCATCAATGGTTTGCATTATAATATCCAAAATCGTATAGCTTTACAACATGTCCACACTTTGAATGATGTTGTATGTTTGACAATGAAAGTGGAGTCTATTGTGGATAATCGTTCTGTTTCGATATCGTTTTAAGAAAAAACGGAATACACCCCAACTTCCACTTCTATTCAACAATTCAAAAACACCCATTCATCTACTCAAGCTCGTCCACCCCTTCTACCTGCACCTCAAGTTATTCCATCTACTATTGTGAAGTCATCTCAACCAAATACTTATCGTGTGTCCTCGACACCTACTACCAGTCTTCCACCTCAAGTTGGCCCATCCAAATCAAATCCATATGCCCGTCCAACTGTTGGCAGGTGTCACAAGTGCAGGCAACCAGGTCACCAATCTCACGAGTTTCGTGCTAACCAATCTCGTACCGCTGTGATTCAAGCAAGTGATGATTCTTTGACTGAAGACCCACCTGATCTTTGAGGAAGTTATTACGTATGGAGAAGAGGGTGATCGTCTTTTTGATTGATTTTTTTTTTAGTATACTCGTGGACGAGTTCTTTTCAAGATGGCGGGCATGATGTAGAACATTCCATATTTAGATTTTTATATTTTTGGAAGTGTTTTAGGATTAGAATTTCTTATTTTTATAATTTATTTAATTTCAAGAAACTATTTATTTTTAGGATTTCTTATTTTCCAAGTTAGGGTATTTAGAGTTATATTAGGAATATGAGTTTTACTGTTTTCCGTATAAATAGGAGACAAGTCCAATGTAGTTACACACATTATTATTAAATCAAAATTGATTTCCTCTACAACTCTTCTACTTTTGCTATCAAATTTCTCTATTCACGCTTCGATCCTCTTGTTCTTTTCGATCTAAATCTTCTTTATCCTTTCGTCTCTTCTACCTATTGAGATCTCCGCATCTCTATATCTAAATTCTATCAACTATCGTTTTATTTTTCATCTTCTTCTACTTTCATCTTTTAATCTTGGTCCAAATTCTTGCCTTACCTATCTTTTTCTTCATCTTTTCTAATTTTTGGTTCAAATTTCTGTCTTACCATTTTCTACAAGATTCTTTGGTGAAAATCCATAAAAAACTAAAAAAAATTAAAAATAAAATCTTATTTTAATCTTTTTGTGCCTTCCCATTTTTCATCATGATTGGTATAGAAAAAAACAACCCTGTTAGTTTTGACGACATCGTGCGTCAACTTATAGAATCTCAAGCCGCGATTCAACGATATATTATATGGTGTTCTACTTTATGACCATCAACGTACTCACAATATATTATTTGTTGGACAAGTCGTTTACAATATCTGGTGAATTCGAAGACGACTTCTTTTCAAGATGGTGAGCCTGATGTAGGACATGTTTTTCGTTATTTTGTCAATTCGGGACGAATTCTTTTCAAGAAGGCGGGCCTGATGTAGGACATCTACTAGATTTAGGAATTATATTTTCATTAATATTTTTAGGTATTTATTATTTTTAGAATTTATTTATTTTGAGAAGTTATTTATTTTTAAAATTACTTAATTGCAAGTTAGGGTTTCTAGAGTTTTGTTAGAAGTAGAGTTCAAGTCTTCCCTATAAAAGAAGACAAGTCTATTGTAGTTTGTATCACAATTAAATTATTCAATCAAATCATGAGTTAATCTCAGTTATTCCTCTTTTTCTACCCTATTTTCTATATTCTACGCTTCCGTTCTTCGTCATAACAAATACTCCCTCCGTATTTTCTCAGTATTTGCATTATAAACTACGATTCCTTTTGTCTATTTTCTTAAAAAACATTGATCCGTTTCTGAAAAAGAAATACTATCACTTTTTCATTTTAAGAAGAACCAGGCATATACAAGATTCTCTACAGAACTGCTAAGAGCAAGGAAACTCTAAAATGCACAGAAACATGTTATTCGTACTAGATTAGTAGCATGGCAGCAGGACACATATGCCAAGCCAAGGTTCTTGACACTGCATTAGCTCTAGAAGTGGACAGACAGAGTTATACATTCCCAATTGAACAGCAACAAGTTCTTCATTGTTGCTAATAGAATTAATACTCTTTTGGTTTGGCTTCTTATTTATTTTGTTCTTTGTTAACTTCTTCCCTGTAGACCTTAGTTATTAGATGGAGGAGATCAAATGTACTTATATTTTATTTTATTCAAAACCCGAAGGATCAATTATTGATAAAGGCTACTAAGAAAATATCAAACCTGAATGAGGGGGAACTAGACCTCGAAACGTGTTAGAAAATATTCCAAAATCAAACTTTTGTGGGAACAAACAGTATTTACAAATATATGTTTGCAAATCTGTAGTAGGATTTTCTGAGCTATCGTTTCCGATGACCGATCAAGGAACAGATCTCTGACATTATTGACGTGAGTCCCCGTTGTTTAAGTGTTGCCACAAAATTAGTATATCCCAACTCTTCCACCAGTTCCTCTTTGTGAACCCTCCCTGTTGGAGGGTAAATAATTGACAGCATTCACAACTGATGTTAAATTGGATAGTTATAGAACCTGGACTTTGTAAGTTCCTTATTGTTTGAATCATCCCAAACTGTTAACCTATCCTTTGATCTTCAGTTAGGTCCAGACCCCCTGATGCTCCAAGAGAACACTGTAAAATGCATAATCTGATTTTTTTTTCATTGCCAACAAATGTAATCGTGTATCTTAGGATGTAAAATACAAGTTTCTTCTTGCTTTAGAAACACATAATCATTTTTCTGAGTATCTTTAACCAAGTGCCGTGTACCATTCTTTGCAGATGTTGCAATTATCTTTAGCTTCATGGTGTCTTTTACATATTTGAGTATATGATTAATCACGTGAATTGTATCATCTTCGTCTTCGAAATCCGTAAGCTTAATGCTCCGGAGATGATTCAGCTCAAGATGTTGAATCCTGCGAGTCTTACCCGCACAAGTTTTTGTCGTGGGGTGCTTGGATCGGGAACTAGCCCAATTCATCAACAGCTCTATTGAATCGCTTTCAGCATCATTCCTCGTAGTATAGTCCATCTGCAGGTTCATTAACATCCAGTTAGTACAAATTCTAGAATATGGTAAGCATGATAGTTTACTAAAAAAACTGAACCGACTCAAGTCATTGACATCCTTTTAACAAGAAATATGCTCACTTTGAAGAATATCTTGTTGGGAAATAAAAATGTTTTGTTACTAAAATTAATAGTTTATTACTTAAATTAATTTTGTTACTA
>JAJJMC010027712.1:3116941-3139679 GCA_023531435.1 Papaver californicum | reverse complement strand
TAGTAACAAAATTAATTTAAGTAATAAACTATTAATTTTAGTAACAATACATTTTTATTTCCCAACAATCCCCCACATGAATGACGAAACCGAAAAATCGGAAAATAAAAAGAACGAGAAATACCTCTTAAGCAATAGGTGACCATTTGGAATTGAACCTTTGCTTAGTGAGAAGCACCGGAACTACTTGATGGTCAGTGAACGTGATGTCTTGAACTGCCATCGTTTAGTGTAATTCGTCAATAACTCCTTACGCGAGATATCTCTTAAAATGCTGTTAAGTTCACGCCGTTGTGTCCGTTTTGGCCCTGGACGTATCCCGTTTCTCAGAATGCTCTAGAAAATCAGCTCAGTTCTCATAGGAAGCGACCCACTTCCTCATTCAGATAGGTGAGTTCTATCAAGAGTGTTAACTGCTACACCCCATTTCAATCTTAAATTGAAACTATAGAACTCATTAAGACTTTACTCTAAGTCAACCTCACTTGCAGTCACACTATCACGTCTACACCATAGGGAAGGGACAGAGAAAATAATTCTCTGATAGTGTTTAATTTTTACCCACCACAAATTAGTTGTCTCATTCAAAACCTTGATCTTGGGATCTCCAGTCAGCAAGGTTGAGTATCCTTCATGGCAAGTTTTAATTTATGAGCTTAAGTCTCATCCCCCTCGATGCATTACTAACTACCTCCTTGGACAAGCCTTTCGTCAAAGGGTCCGCGATATTCTCCTTAGACCTCACAAAGTCAACAGAAATAACGCCAGTTGAGATTAGTTGTTTTAGAGAATTGTGTCTTCTCCTTATATGAAGAGATTTTCCATTATAGTTGATGTTTTTAGCATTAGCTATTGCAGCTTGATTATCACAATGTATAGATACAGCTGGCACAGGCCTATGCCAGAGAGGAATGTCTTCTAAAAAGCATCTTAGCCAAGCGGCTTCCTCTCCTGCTTTATCTAACGCTATAAACTCGGATTCCATAGTGGATCGAGCGATACAGGTCTGTTTGGAACTCTTCCAAGACACTGCTCCACAGCCTAGAGTGAAAACGTATCCACTCGTAGACTTAGACTCCTCTGAGTCTGCTATCCAGTTTGCATCACAGTATCCTTCCAGAACAGCAGGGTATCTCTCATAACTTAACCGAAAGTTTAAAGTGTATTTAAGATACCTCAGCACTCTGAAAAGTGCATCCCAATGCTCTTGTCCTGGATTACAGGTATACCTACTTAGTCTACTCACTGTATAGGCAATGTCTGGTCTCATGCAGTTCATTAAGTACATCAGACTTCCTATGACACGTGAATATTCAAGTTGCGAGACTCCATTGCCTTTGTTTTTCTTGAGTCTACAGGAAGGGTCAAAAGGAGTACTTGCAGGTTTACTATCAAACTGGTTAAATTTCTTCAGAACTGACTCAACATAATGAGATTGACTGAGACTGAATCCATTAGACTCCTTTCTAATTTTCATCCCTAGGATTACATCAGCAGGACCTAAGTCTTTCATATCAAAGTTCTCATTCAACATGTTCTTAGTGGAATTAATGATTTCTAAGGTTGTACCTAGTATAAGCATATCATCAACATACAGGCATACCATCACACAAGCATCATTGACAGATTTAGTGTAAACACATTTGTCAGCTTCATTTATTTTAAAACCACTAGAGAACATTACATGATCAAATTTTTAATCCCATTGTTTAGGTGCTTGTTTCAAGCCATATAAAGACTTTTTAAGTCTACACACCTTCTTCTCATAACCCTTCACCACAAAGCCCTCGGGTTGATCCATATAAATTTCTTCATCTAGTTCACCATTTAGAAACGCAGTTTTTACATCCATTTGATGTATCTCTAGGTTATGGATTGCAGCAATTGCAATTAGCAACCTAATTGAAGTTATTCTAGTGACAGGTGAATAAGTGTCAAAGAAATCTACACCTTCTATTTGTTTATAGCCTTTAGCTACAAGTATGGCTTTATATTTTTGCATGGTTCCATCAACCTTACGTTTTCTCTTAAAGATCCATTTACAACCTATGGTTTTGCTCCCTGGAGGTAAATCTACTATTTCCCAGGTTTCATTCTAAATAATATAATCCATCTCACTAATAGTGGATTCTTTCCACCATGGAGCTTCAGACGAAGTCATGGCCTCTTTATAGGTTTGTGGGTCAGTTTCAACTAAACAGGTAATGAAATCTGGCCCAAAAGATTTTTCTAATCTAGGTCTTTTACTTCTTCTTGGCTCATAAACAGATTCATCTTCTTCTACCGGTAATGAATGGCTAGAAGAAGGGACATCTAGAGGATCTACACGTATCACGCGAGATTCAGTTTTCATTGGAAAAATATTTTCAAAAAACGAAGCATCTCTAGATTCCAAAATGGTGTTCACACCAATTTCCGAGTTATCGGAACTCACGACCATAAATCTATAGGCAGTGGTGTGCTCGGGATATCCTAGAAAGACACAATCAATGGTTTTAGGTCCTATTTTAGTCCTCTTAGGTGGAGGAATAGAGACCTTGGCTAAACACCCCCACACTTTGAGGTATCCATAAGAGGGTTGTTTGCATTTCCATAATTCATACGGTGATTTTTCTGTTCCTTTAAGGGGCACTCTGTTCAGGATATAGCAAGCTGAGAGGACGGCCTCCCCCCACAAGTTCGCCGGTAGTCCTGAACTGATTAACATGGCATTCATCATCTCCTTAAGAGTTCGGTTTTTCCGTTCAGCCACACCATTAGATTGTGGTGAATAAGGAGGAGTTACTCATGAATAATGCCATGTTGCGCACAAAATTCTCCTATTGGAGTTACGTATTCACCCCCACGATCAGACCTTACAGTTTTAATGGTGGTACTCATCTGGTTTTCTACTTCTAATTTATATAATTTAAATGCCTCAAGAGCATCATCTTTTCCTTTAAGCAAGTAGATATGACAGTATCTAGTACAGTCATCTATGAAGGTAACAAACCATTTTTTTCCACTCCTCGTTTGGATTGATTTCATATCAACTAAGTCAGAGTGAATTAACTCTAAGGGATTAGAAACTCTGTGGACATTTTTCTGAAAAGGCTTCTTCGCATATTTTGATTCTACACAGACTTCACATTTATGTTCATATTCCAAATTTAATTTTGGAATGCAGCCAGATTTTGCCAATTTGTTCATTGAATTATAATTTACATGACCAAGTCTACCATGCCAGATATTCAATGAGACAACAACATAAGAAGAATCAACTTTATTAATTTCAGTAGAGATTACAGATAATTTGTAAAGGCCCTCAGCCTTATAGCCCTTTCCCACAAAGTCCCTACCCTTAGTGATAATCACTTTCCCGGACTCAAAAACAATTTTAAAACCCTTGTCATCTAGCACACCACTTGAAACGAGATTCTTGCAGATGTCTGGTACATGTAACACTTCATTCAATGTGAGGATTTTCCCAGAAGAAAGCTTCAGCGAAACCTTTCCTTTTCCTGCAACTTGTGCTGCAGAAGAATTACCCATATAGAGTTTTTCTCCTTCTCCTACTGTCTGGTAGGAGGTGAACATATCCTTGCTTCCGCAGACATGTTTGGTAGCTCCAGAGTCTACCCACCAGTCTCTCACATTGGTAACTAAGTTAACCTCAGACACCGTGCCAGAAAATTCATTTTTACTACTTTCAGCCAAGTTTACATTTTGTTTCTTAAAATTCGCATCTTTGCGTTTTCTACAATGCATTGCCATATGGCCAGACACACCACAGACATAACAAGCTCCCTTAATCTTACCAATAGCAGACTTTGGTTTTCGAAATTTACCTTTTCCTTGAGGGCTAGGCTTGCGCTTGTTGTGGTCCAGACTGAGTGAAGCAAACCTGTGTTCGATCACATGAGCTTTGTTTGACATATCTCTTGCAGAGGAGACATTCTTGTCCTTTGAGCACAGCAACTCTTCAACTTGTATTTTCTTGCCCAGTTCTATCATAGTAATCTCACCAGTTTCATGCCTTAGTCTTCTCTTGTATTCGGCCCATGAACTTGGTAACTTTTCAATCACAGCAGATACTTGAAAGTTTTCAGAGATAGTCATACCTTCAGCAATGATTTCATTAATAATTTTCTGCAACTCCAGAAACTGGTCAACCACAGATTTTTCATTCAACATCTTGTATTGTAAAAAACGTGCAACCAGAAACTTTTTACTTCCTGCAGTTTCTGCTTCATATTTTTCTTGCAGTGCAGACCATAAATTGTGAGCAGAAAAATCATCCTTAGCATTGTAAAAATCATACAGAGAGTCTTCAAGGCAATTTAAAATATGATTTTTTGCCAAATAGTTATTTCTCGTCCAGGTCTCTTTTTCCTTGGATGATTCAGGAGCATCCAGAGCTTTGTTATATGGTTTCAACACTATTTCATCAAGCATGTGGAAACTCAGGAAAAAGAGCATCTTCGACTGCCACCTCTTAAAATCCTTACCAGAAAACTTCTGAGGTCTCTCAACATCAGTCTTTGCCATTGTTACAGAAGATTTTTGAATGCACAGATATTGAGTTAAGGGCAGTCTGTTGAACATGCGACTTCACCTCTCTGTGTTTGAGTGTGTGTGCATTTTAATTCTAACCCTCCCTTAATCATCTTCAAGTTCTCTGTGTTTGTTTTTCTCTGTTACAGGAAGTATATTATCCAACATATCTTTTCTAATCCGGAACAAATCTTTAGGAAGGATTCAATGTACCGCAACATCGAATCAGTCATAGGAGATGTAATAATCCAGCATAAGTCCTCTAGAATGAAAGGTTGATTAGCCTATTCCTTCATTAACCAACATGTAGGTTGAATCTGCTTCTGCATATAAATCATGTGCAAAACTATATTTGAGTTCTTTTTATCTGTACTTGTGAATGATGATGATGGAGTGAACTAAACTCTAAGCATTGTAGAGACTCATAAAACTCAAAATCATATAATCAAGAATTAAAAAGCTATTCAGTACCTGGAAAATCGTACCACGAAAAGTAAGGGTCTTGATTATTGCTGATTGTCGAATTAATTCCTTCATGAATCTCTCAAATCTAGTTGTGTCCTTTAAAGAGAATACACTCGGTTATGCTTCAAGAGGATATTTGCCCACACACTTTATTGATAAGAATGTATGAGTATATATACAAGATATTTACAACTTAAGATAGGAAACAAGATATGTGTAATTATTAGAAATATGCCTATAGAATCTGCCAGGAATATTTGATTGATCTGCTAAGAATATGTGAGTCAATGCCAAGATTTTTTCCCTTCAATGTAGGCTAGATATGCTATGTACACGGTTCCCTTATACTTGTAGTCGACAGATATTGAAGGCTGCCTATTAGTCTACGAAACTCGGAACTGTCCACAACGGCTGTACCATCCACGTGTTGAAGAGGTTGTGATGTAAAGAGAGGAGTGGAGACATCTTTTGCATCACTCATGCTTGTAGTGTCCAACAATTCTCGAATGTACTTATGTTGGGAAAGACATAACCCTGCATTTGTGGGAATGACCTCAATTCCTAAGAAGTAGTGAAGAGAACCCATGTCTTTTAGAGAGAACATATCACCCAACTTTGTAATGGTAGAGTTCACAAAATCTGAGTTGTTGCCTGTGATGATAAGATCATCAACATAAACCAACAGGTAGAAGATTGTAGCCCCTTGACTGTAGATGAACATAGAGTAGTCTGCCTTGGAGTTTCGAAAACCCAATTGGAAAATGGCAGTTTTGAGTGCAGTGTACCAAGCTCGTGGGGCTTGTTTTATCCCATAGATGGCCTTTTGTAGCCTGCACACATGATATGGCTTGGACAAATCTTTAAAACCTGGAGGTTGTGTCATGAAAACAGTTTCTGTTAAGGCCCCATTCAGAAAAGCATTGTTGACATCCATCTGCCGCAAAACCCATCCATTCATGACTGCAATAGATAGCACAGTTCTTATTGTTGCTGGTTTAACCACAGGACTGAAGGTCTTTGTGTAGTCAATGCTCGACCGTTGATTGTAACCTTTGCCACAAGTCTGGCTTTGAACTTGTCAACTGAGCCATCATCTTTTCTCTTGACCCTGTAAATCCACCTGCACCCAACTGGTTTACACTCACCTGCGGGTAAAACTAGATCCCAAGAACCATGTTTCATTAATGCAGTTACCTCTGCAGACATGGCCTCACGCCATTGAGGATGAGCTAATGCTTGGCTTACACTGGTGGCTTCAATGGTGTGAGGAAGAGGGTGTTTTTAGTTTGTGTGTACCTGTTTTGGTTTGAATAGTTGATTCATGGACCGTGTGGTCATGTTGTGAGTACGTTGAGCTAGGGATTGTTGGGTGAGATCCTGAGCTACAGGAGATGGTGTTGTGCAGGGATATACATCGGGTTCAGAAAGTGCTGGTGGTCCTGAGAGAGGTTCAGACCAGTTTTCACCTGGGATGATTGCTGGTGGTTGTCTGCAGCTGTGACCGACAGTGTGGATGGCTGAGTACCCTGAGTTACATGAGGTGTTGTTGTGCAGAGATGTACATCATATTCAGGAACTGCTGGTGATTCTGAGAGTGGTTCAGACCAGTTTTCACATGGGAAGGACTGCTGGTGGTTGTCTGCAGCTGGAGACACAACAGGGGTTAAAGATTCAGGGATGGCAGAGTTACCTGAAGAGGATATAGCAACGACAGGAACACCTTCTGGAGACGGTAAGGATGCTTGTGCATCTGTGACCGGCAGTGTGGATGGCTGGGCACCGAAATATAGTGTTAAGAACTGGTGGATATCTGGAGAAGGCCGAGTAAGCTCACAGGCCATAGGGGAAACTTGAGTGAGATATTTTTGGTATTCATCAAATATCACATGGCGAGAAATGAAGATTTTTTTTTGTTTGGGGTTCAAAACATTTGTAACCATTTTGAGTTGGTGAATAGCCAAGGAAGATGCAGGCTTTGGATTTTTGTTTCACTTTGTTTGAGTTGTATGCCTTTGTTAGGGGATAACAGATACACCCAATTTTTTTTAACTTTAGATAGTTTGGTGATTGACCAAAGAGAGTTTCAAAGGGGGATTTGTTTTTGAGAAGAGTGTGGGTTGACGATTTATGAGATAGAAGGCTATTTGAAAAGCATGTGGCCAATACGAATAATCCAAGTTGGCATCATAAAGAAGGGTGAGACCTGTTTCGACTGGATGACGATGCCGACGCTCAGAAACACCATTTTGTTGCGGAGTGTGAGGAACAGTGGTGAGTTGAGTTATTCCATGAAGTAAGAGATATGATTTTAAAGCAATGAACTCACCTCCATTGTCAGAGTATAATGTTTTCATGGATTTCTGGAAGCGATTCTCGACAAATTTTTTGAATTGCGGAAAAATTATAGAAACACCAGATTTTGTGACCATAGGATAGAACCTTATATATTTTGTATAATGATCCACAAAAATAAGATAGTAAGGTGAACCATCAATCCCAGTATAACTCGCGGGTCACCACACATCTGTGTAAATGAATTCAAGAGGTTCGTGATTTTGTAGGCTTGTGACACGAAAGGGTTGTTGATGTGCTTTATTAATAGAACATGAATGACATATTGAAGATAAATTTGTATGGGAAGAAATAGGAAGGGAAAAATTCTTAATAAGACGATGGACAATTTTAAGAGAAGGATGTCCAAGACGCTTGTGTCATCCTTCAACGGAAGTCCTTTCATGCACATTAGCAACCTTTGGTGCTGCCGTCAATGATTCCGGGAAGGTGTAGATGCCATTGCTACATGCTCCTTTTAGTAAAATCACCCCCGTGATCTTGTCCTTCATAAAAAAATGAAATGGATGAAATTCAACAAAGACATCATTTTGTTTGGTTAGATGATGCACAAATATTAAATTTTTACAAAGATTGGGAACACAGAGAATGTCTCATAGTGTAAATATTCGATGTGGTGTTTTTAAAGCTAATGAACCAACATGTGAGACAGCCAAACCTGAGCCATCACCAAGAATCACTTCGTCAATTCCATCATATTCTGAATGTATGGATATATTTGATAGGTCACCAGTGATGTTATGAGAGGCTGTTGAATCAAGGAGCCAGGTTTTGTCTTTGACTACAGATGTGGTAGCACAGTTTACAGACGCTGGCTGTAAGTGAAGTTGAGAATAGGTTTTGGCCGTATGTCCCATATGATCACATAGTTGACACTTTGGTTGGTAACGCCTGGTGGATGGATTGGGCTACCGGTGCCTGTGTTGAAACGTCTTTCATCACGCTGAACTCTTGTTGAGTACCTCCCTGGATTGTTGCTTGAAGGATGTCTGGAGTAATCATTCTGCTTGTAAAATCTCTGGTAGCGTCCTTCATGTACTGCTGACTTTGTTCTTGTATAGTTGGAAGACACAACAATACTTTGTGTTGTAGTTTCCAGACGCCTTAGATAGGCTTCATAACCAACTAGTAGGTCATGCAGTTCTTCAAATGTCAGGGATGTTTCTCGGGTACGAATTGGTGCTGCAATCTCCCTAAATTTTGGACCTAGACCATTTAACACATAGAGGGTCAGGTCATCATCCGAAATAGAATGATCTATAATGGCTAGTTCATCTACCAGGTTTTTCACAACATGAAGATATTCTGTGATACTTTTATTTGCACGTTGAATTAATGTGAGCTCTTCCTTCAACTGCATTGATCTAGTCCTGGATCGGCTAGCATACATGTGAGTGAGCTTTTTCCAGGCTGCATGGGAGGATTTTTTTGTGGCTATCAAGGGTGTAATGGAGGCTGAAGTAGATGCTAATATTGCACTGAGGATAAGTTTGTCCTGTCTGATCCAATGAGTCTTGTGAAGCTCATTTGTAGCGGATCCATCTGAGGTTGGGCATGGGAAGGTTCTTTCAACATAACTGAGAAGGTCATAACCAATGAGAAGTGCTTCAAATTGAGCATGCCATTGAGGAAAAGTGGTGGGGGTTAGTTTCTCGTTGATTTGGGTAGTGATATTGAGTGCAATAAGAGGTTAGTCAGATGTAGAGGGGGGTTGGGTATTGATAGTGAAGTTTGGTGTCTGACTTGAAGTAGAGGAAGCCATTGTTTCTCGTTGGAGATTTTATGGCGCTGTTACCATAAAGAGAATACACTCGGTTATGCTTCAAGAGGATATTTTCCCACACACTTTATTGGTATGAATATATGAGTATATATACAAGATATTACAACTTAAGATAGGAAACACGATATGTGTAATTGCTAGAAATATGCCTATAGAATCTGCCAGGAATGTTTGATTGATCTGCTAAGAATATGTGAGTCAATGCCAAGATATTCTTCCTTCAATGTAGGCTAGATATGCTATGTACACGATTCCCTTATATCCTTATCATTCTCGAAATCAACCATAACATCAATCAACCTTACACCAGTGCTCCAATCAAGCGAAAGAATCCTTCTCCCATGATACCGAAAGAATTCGAGGTAACCGTAAGGCATAGAAATTTTGAGCTTAGTTAAATTTGGACAATCCAACACTGTCAAGTTATGCAGTCCGCCACATTTGATAATGAGTATTTTTATATCGCTGCACTCCGTAATAACCACACTATCAAGATGATAAAATCTTGAAATTAAAGTGGAAGCAGTATCTCCGGTAACATTGCTCACAAATCTTAAAAGAAGCGTCCTGACTGTGTAGAAGTCTAATGTAGTAGTGGTGATAGGTGCATAAATCGTACATTTAAAGTAGTTTTTCCTGATCCTTATTTGCTATATTTGAGTGAATTACTAGGTATTTTGATTACTTTCGAAGTTTAGTTGTCTTTTCAGGTTACAGTTCAGAAACCCGGAGAATGGAGCCGTATGAGAAGAATTACCGAGGAGCCAGTAAAACTCTGCTTAATTTAGGCCTTTCACCCTTCACAGTGTAGGAAATTGAATTATGAAGCCAACAGCGAAAGAACGAGGTCATTCTGATCTCGTATGAGGAAGTTATGGGCAAAGCCACATGGTGGCAAACTAGCTTGTGCTGTTAGCGCCCAGGCGCTAAGTTGGCTGAACCGTATGTGCTAATGTGCTAAGTGACGAGTTGGAGGTGCTAGAGTAGTTTTATGGGCTAGTGGCTAGCCTTGGTGGAGTAGTAGCTAGTTTGGGGAAGTCATATGGGATTAGGAAAGAGTTTGGAGTTGATATATCTTGTTGGAGTGGAATAAGGAAACTTAGCACATTTCCTAGTTCTACTAGGATTGTGAAAGTGGCTAACTCAAGTTCTATAGAAAGAAATCAGGCCTTTCTCGTGGCAAGCCTTTTGGAGAGGTAGATATAGCATATATAGGAGACCCAAGGGATATTTGGGGGTCAGGTTCATCTATACAAGTTGGCTACACAATTGGGCTACACAAGAGGCAGCCGAACAAGTTTCACGGCTGGAAGGAAGCTCTTTTTAGAGAGTTTGCTGCTGGATAGGATTAGGACGTTATCATATAAAAGTATACAGGGTTTTGAGACAGCAAGATGGGGAGAATATACACGGTGGAAAGAAGGCAGCAGCAAGGAGAAGAGGACAGCAGCGTTGGGAGGCTGCTGGATACCATTGCAGCCACACTTCGAAGCTACAATCAATTCTTCGCTATCTTTCCGGGTTTGATTATACTTTTCTTTATTGATTTCCATGGGTTTTGAGAAACCCATGATGAGCTAAACCTTTCATATTGGTTAGGGATGTAATCTGATGTTTGAGGACATGTTTATTAATTGAACGGCGCATATTTCATGATTTCATGTTGTTTTTAATATCGTTCATGTTCTACTGAGTATAATGATATATGATTGTTTGCTGATTTGTTTGAGTCTAGATTTAAGTAAAAAGGAATTGATATCTATTACTAGACTGGAGTTCTGAGAGTCGATTCTGTCGAGGGACTCCGGTTACAAGTAGTATAACATATTTGTTAACGACGGGATGTTGCCATACGAATATGTGTAGAAGCTTGACCTAGGTTGAATCCGAGTAGCGAACTGCGCCGGGTTATCTAGATTAACCTCAACTCACAAAGACCATAGCTATCATTGGGTTGAACTTGAGTGGAGGTACTCACTCAGGTTATCCGGTGCATAAGAATTCATAGGGTGGAGGTACTCATTCTGTGATGATATTAGGAGTTTTGCCGAAGTAGACGAGATAACTACTTTAGGGTTTTTGGTATTACTAATGCATGAATGTTGAGTATGCTTTGATTGATAACATGTTGGATAACGGACGATGAAATCTCTAACCAATGCTTTTTCTCCCTGATACACATCTCTATTACTTGCGTATTTACTTTTAGCTTAGTTTAGTTTATTAAAACAACAACAAAATCCCCCTGTTTACTTGTTTACGTGACTGAAATTAGTGATAATTGTTGCCTCCTTGTGGGAACGAACTTGTTCTTATCCCTGTACTTCATTCTATTTTAGAGAGTAAGAACTCGATTATTTTGGTTGATTACGACACGACCAAGTGGGAAGGAGAATTTGATTCCTAGGTGAATGCACTACCAATTTCAAACAAAGATTCTTACCCTCGTGTTTTGGTCCCTTGGAAAAATTTAAACTGAGAAGTTTATTCTCTCCCTTAATAGATGAGAGGAAAATTCTGCCGTGCATAATATCGAATCGAGTTATCCCAGCCTCTGGCCAGTTAAATTTTTGCTCACCATAAAACTCTAGAAACTCAACAATAGCCTTCAAAATGTCAAATTTATATTATCATGTACTCCCTGTTAAAATCTTGCAACAATGAACAACAACGTTAGATGTATCAGAATAATATATAAAGAACTGAATTGAAAACAACTCTACTACGGACAACGTGTGAAGATGTGTCCAGGATAAGACTGCCCGATATAGATTGTATTAGCACAATACAAACTAGCCACTCTTGAACTTAGCAACAAGAAAGGAAGGGAAATAAACACTCAAAAGCGCAAAACAAAGCGAGAAGATGGTGAAAAGAAAACAGGATAGTAGCCGCTTCTGGGATGATTTGAAAACAAATTTTTGAGATGTATTTATAGGAGAAAGTTACTTGCAAATCAAGTTAGGTTTAGGATTTATTATAAAACAAGGTTTTGTTTCTTGTAAAACAATTAAAAACGAAAAATGAATTTTCCCATAAATAAAACTCTTAAAGAAATATTTTTTTTTTGAATTAATTTCCTAAAGAAAAACTTGCAAAAATAATTTCGAGTTTACATAGGACTTGGTGCATGGTATTCACATATATGGCATGGGTTGGGCTATGTATTGTTTGCCGACTCATTCCACCCACGTTTGTCTAACTATCCATATGAGAATAGTCATATAATGGGCATCCTTCTCTAGAATACCCAATATGGGACTAAACTAAAGAGTTTCATTCACTCAAGGAAATGAGTAAGCATCTATAGAACCCTTAGGTCCTAAGATCAAACCACACCAAGACCAAAAACATTTAGTTAAGAACTCATTTTCTCCAACGATCCCCCACATGAATAAAATCTCGGTAAAAAGCGAAAAATCAGAATGCGGAAAATACCATATATGCAAAGGTGTCCATCAGGTTTTGAACCTTTACTTATACTTGCTAGAGACAGTGAATGCGATGTCTTGAACTGCTAGTGTTTGATGTAATTTGCGATAACATCCACAGATGATATCTTCCTGGCGTAGCTAAGTTCGTGTTGTTGTGTCCATTTTGGCCCTGGACATATCCCGTTTCTCAGAATGTTCTAGAGAATTCGCTCAAATTCTCATAGAAAGCGGCCCACTTCCTCAATCAGATAGGTGAGTTCTATCAAGAGTGTTACCGCTACACCCTACTTCAATCTTAGATTGAAATTATAAAGCTCATTAAGACTTATTAAAAGTCATCCTTCACATGCAGTCACACTATCACATCAATACACCATAGGGAGGGACAGAATATAATTCTCTTGATACTGCATACCTTTAATCACCACAAATTAGTTGTCTCATTGAACCTTCGTCTTGGGATCTTCAGTCATTAAGGTTGAGTATCCTTCATGGCAATTTTTATTTCATGATCATAAGTCCCATCCTCTTCGATGCAACACTAACTATCTCTTTAGATAATCCTTTTCTCAAAGGATCTGCGATATTCTCCTTAGACCTCACATGGTCAACGGTAATAACGCCAGTAGAGATAAGTTGTTTCAAAGAATTATGTTTTCTACGTATATGTATAGACTTCCCGTTATAAACAATATTCTTAGATCTATCTATCGCAGACGTACTGTCACAGTGTATAGACATAGATGGCACAGGCCTATGCTAGAGAAGAATGTCTTCTAAAAAGCATCTTAACCATTCGGCTTCCTCTCCTGCTTTATCTAACGCAATAAACTCCGATTCCATAGTGGAACGAGCTATACATGTCTGTTTGGAAGATTTCCAAGAAACAAACGCTCCTGCTAGAGTGAATACATACCCACTTGTAGACTTAGACTCCTCTGAGACTGCTATCCAGTTTGCATCATAAAATTCTTCAAGGATGGCAGGGTATCCTTCATAATTCAAACAGAAGGACATTGTGTACTTCAAGTACTTGAGCACTCTAATAAGTGTATCCCAATGCATCTTCCCTGGATTACAGTTATACCTGCTTAACCTACTCACTGCAAAAGAAATATCTGGTCTAGTACAATTCATCAAATACATCAGACTTCCTATGAATCTTGAGTATTCAAGTTGATTAACTCGTTCACCCTTATTCTTCTTGAGATTATAAGAAGAATCATACGAAGTACAAGCAGGTCTACAATTAAACTGATTATATTTCTTAAGTATAGGTTCAACATAATGAGATTGACTCAGACTATAGCCATTAGAACTTCTTCTAATCTTCATCCCTAATATTACATCAACGGGGCCTAAGTCTTTCATGTAAAAGTTCTCATTTCAACAATTTCTTAGTGGAATTTAATAAGATCCATGTTTGTACCTAGTATAAACATATCATCAACATACAAGCATACAATTACACAGGCATCTTTAAAAAGTTTAGTGTAAATACACTTGTCAGACTCATTAATCCAAAAACCACTAGAAATCATCACATGATCAAATTTTTCATGTCATTGTTTGGGTGCTTGTTTCAAACCATACAGCGATTTAATCAGTTTACACACTTTCTTTTCAAAACCTTTCACTACAAAGCCCTCGGGTTATTCCATGTAAATTTCTCATCTAATTCACCATTTAGAAGCGTTGTCTTTACATCCATTTGATGTATCTTAAGATTATGGACAAAAGCTATAGCAATTAATATCCTAATGGAAGTAATTATAGTCACATGTGAATAAGTATCAAATAAATATATACCTTCTTTCTGTTTATAGCCTTTAGCTACCAGCCTAGCCTTATATTTATCAACAGTTCCATTTATATTATGTTTTCTCTTGAAGATCCATCTACAACCTATGACCTTACACCTTGGAGGTAAATCTACAATCTCCCAAGTACCATTATGATGGATGTAATCCATCTCACTAATAAAGGCTTCTTTCCACCATGGAGCTTCAGAAGAAGTCATGGATTCTCTATAAGTCTGTGGCTAAGACTCGGATAGGTATATAATGCAACCAGGATAGGTTTTCTCAGTTCTAGCCCTTTTACCTCTTATAGGTTATAATTCTGTTTCATCTTCCTCTAAAGGTAATGACTGACTGGTTGAAGGAACATCTAGGGGTTCATCTAAACATCTCTTTCAAGAACCAAGTTTCATAGGAAAAACATTCTCAAAGAACTCTGCATCTTTACACTCCATAATGGTATGCAAACCAATGTCAGAAATTTCAGAACTCACAACCATAAACCTATAAAAACTAGTATACTCAGGATACCCTATGAAAACACAAGCAACAATTTTGGGTCCTATCTTAGTTCTCTTAGGAGGAGAGATGGCCACATTTTCCAAGTACCCCCACACTTTTAAGTAAGCATAGGATGGTTGTCTACCTTTCCATAACTCATATGAGGTTTTATCTGATCCTTTAAAGGGTACTCTATTTAGGATATAACAAGCTGAGAGGATGGCTTCCCCCCACAAGTTTGCAGGTAATCCTGAACTAAATAACATGACATTTATCATATCCTTAAGGGTATGGTTCTTATGTTCAACTACACCATTTGATTGAGGGGAATAAGGTGTTGTCGTCTCATGTATTATGTCATGTTCTTCGCAGAAATCTCCTACGGGAATTTCATACTCACCACCACGGTCAGACCTAGCAGTTTTAATGGTAGCATCTAATTGGTTTTCAACTTCAAGTTTATATATCTTAAAGGATTCTAAGGCATCGTCCTTACCCTTAAGCAAGTATACGTGACAGTATTTAGTACAATCATCTATGAAAATGACTAATCACTTCTTACCACCTCTAGTTTGAACTGACTTCATATCAACTAGGTCTGAATGAATAAATGGGTTTAGAGTTTCTCTAGACGTTCTTACTGAATGATTTCTTAACATGCTTAGATTATACGTAAATATCACACTTATGACCTCTATCAGTCATGAATTTGGGTATGCAGCCTACGCTAGCCAACTTATGCATTGATTTATAGTTTACATGACCAAGTCTACCATGCCAAAAATTCAAAGACACACACACACATATATGCAGAACAATCATTCATATTTATTTCATCAGATTTTACATTAATCTTATATTGACCCTCAGCCTTATAACCCTTACCACAAAATCTTTCCCTTTAGTTACTACAACTTTTCCAGACTCAATTACAACCTTAAAACCCTTATCATCTAAAACAGAACAAGAAACAAGATTCTTGCAGATGTCTGGAACATGAAGAACTTCATTCAATGTGAGAGTCTTGCCAAGGTAATGACTGACTGGTTGAAGGAACATCTAGGGCTTCATCTAAACATATCTTTCGAGAACCAAGTTTCATAGGAAAAACATTCCCAAACAACGCTGCATCCTTAGACTCCATAATGGTATGCAAACCAATGTCTAAAATTCAGAACTCACAACCATAAAACTATAAGCACTAGTATGCTCAGGATACCCTATGAAAACACAATCAACATTTTTGGGTCCTATAATAGTTCTCTTAGGAGGAGGGATGGCCACCTTTTTCAAGAACCCCCACACTTTGAAGTAAGCATAAGATGCTTGTCTATCAATCCGTATGGTATGAACAGAATATGTTTGGTTGTTGCACTCTTGGCAAGAACAAGATTAGTGCAGGCTCCAGCGTATGGTCGAAGCAGAATTGATGAAGCGAAAAATTAGGCTTGAAATGTCCTAGGTTCTAGTCCAAGGCATGAGTTAGGCCTGGACAATGATTGTAATTATGTGATGCTTGCCAAAGGCATCCCCATTCGCTTGTATAACCTTTAGCCCTTTGTAGAATTAGGGTGAGTTGGAATGGTATGGAAACTACGTTTTGAGTACCATGCTTGCAAAGCATGCTTGGAAAGGAAAACATACCTGCATATGATAGCGAGAAGTTAAGCTTTAAGGTCCGGTTACTATCTTTTAAGCCGCGCATCGGGGAGTTCTGGCCTGCTCAGAGCATAGCGCCGGAGGCGGAATTTTCCGGTCTGTGACAGTATGATACTCTTTTCACACTTCTATGAATTGACTCTGTAACCAAATCACTAAACCCTAACTCCGTAGAATTGTTATTGAACAATGAACACTATATAATATGGCATAACAAAACAAAGTAAGCATATCAAAGAAGTCAAGACTACCAACAAATAATGACATTTCTTAAATTGAAGTCATAGAGGAGGGTATATTTCTATCCATTTGTCAGCCGAACTAAAAATATGTAATGCTAACTTAAATATGTAGGATCTCAAGGGAGAGATGAGAGAATAAATACAATCTCTAAACAATATGTAACCGATGCTTTTTATAATTTGTTAAAGATTTGATTGATTCGTGATATTTCTTTGGTCATTGCAGCATGCATGTTTTAATAGTTCCATTTTTATGATACACTCATGTATTTGTGTGAAAATTTTTAATTTTGTATGTTCCATGGTTAGTCTCAATTATCATTTCATAAGATTTATTTTTCGTTATTCTTTTTCCTATCATCCACTTGGTTTCCATGGTGCTGAGAACTTTTATTACAATTTCTGAATCTTTGTGAATTATGTTTAGTTGGCTAGCAGTTTCATTTTTTGATTTCTCACCCGAGATCTGGCTGATGTGTTTTACTTCATTTTCTAGTATCTATAAAAGAACATGCAGTAAATTACGACTATATATTGATGTTTTACTCATATTTTCTTGCTTAAACAGGCTGATGAGAACTCAGATCTTTTCATAACATGGTACCCACCATTGGAGAAAACCTTATCGTGCCTGTCAAAATTTTATCGTTTCTTAGAGCCTGTTGTTTTTACTGGTTTAGCTCAGGTTTATATGATTGCTTGAACTCCCTGTTTTGACACCGTTTCTTCAGTTTAAGTATTTCCTTATTTTAAATGGTTATCTTTTTTCTTTTCATCGGAGCATACAATCAAGACTATCTGGCATTTCTGGAACATCTCTTTTTGTTTTTCTTTAAGAATTCTATCAATATCAATCTAAGTAGGTTTCCGTAGCCATTATGGGACAAAATGGTTGACTATTGTATCACAAAACATTGCGAGATATTTGAATACAGTTGTTTTTCCAATACGAATATACTCATCAGTAAAATCCGCTGGTACCCCATAACATAATATTCATAAGAAGGAAATGATCTTTTGTTCAAGACTAAATCTTATGACATGTCGTGCATCATACTGATAATTAAATGGATATTGTAAATGACAAATCTCAGGCATAATCCTTTGAAGCAAGTTGCGTCCCATGCAGAATCGACACTGAAAGTGTTAATCAGAATACACACATCCATGAACAAAATAATCATGCATCAGCTTCTTGTGGTAAAATTATCGGTCTTTCCACGTCCATCTCCTTTTGTGAAAACTTCATCATGCTCTAAAACCTTTGGTATTGTTCCTGAATATAATTTTAACATAGTGTTTTGGCATATTCTAGCCTCAGTCGAATGTTCAATCAATTGTCTCAAAATCTCCATATGATTTTCTTGCTCTTCCTCGTATAAATCCATATCCATTTTCATTTCCTCTTCATGAGAATCAATATCATGATTCATGGTGGAAAAAATAAATTAAGTGAATTTGAGCGAAAGTTGATTTGTAAAATAGATTAACTGAAAGTGTGATCAAGAGAATATAATGTTACAAAGTTTTTATATTCAAGGGAGAAAGTTGTAAAGCCCCGTAAGATGATCAATCCCATTTGACTGATCAAGTGACGATTACTTCACAAAATAACTTAATTAATTGAATTTAAGAATTAAATTATAATAATTAATAAAATATTAATTTTGATGAGATATTAGTACTATTATATAATGTAAAAAATTATGCAAAATTAACTACTTGAATACAGAATTCGAACGAAAAAAAATAATATAGTACTCGGAATTTAGATGTCAAAGTTTGACCAAAATCAACCACGTTGACTTGACCCTTGACCTAGAAAGTCATTTTAGTTGACCAGATTTTAGATTATAAGAATGGTCATCCCTAGTAACTTTAGTGAGTTGGTAATAGTAAACCCTTAAAATAGGTGTAAATGGGTAAGCTTATTTGATACTTATCATTTCTATTTAAAATAGATTTACCTCTCCTCCTTCACGTGTGTATAAGATGGAGATGTTAGTTAATGAAGAAACAGAGAGTTGAGTTATATATTGAATCTTGTTGAATAATAATTGATAAGTTTGAAATAGATTTGGAGAAGAAAACTAGGAGAGTTGATTAAAACTTGTAGTAGAGAAAGAGTTAGATAGTAAAGGTTATTAATTGATGAAAAAGTGTTGATGGTGATTATGGTAGTCTTCTTAGAGCATCCACAATCATCGATCAAATTAAAGATCAAAGATTTAATTTGATCGATGATCGTTGAAAATCAACCGCAGCGGTGCGATTAAATTTGATTTATAATCGTTGAAAATCACTGTTCAGGATTAAAAGAAGTCGCTGATCGACGATCAAAAGTTATAGTCGAGCGAAACTCTACTCCCTCGCTTGTGAACAGACGACGGACCAGCATCTCGCTTAAAAACACGGGCGAAGGGTTGACATTTCGCCAGCTCAAGCGATACGCTAAACTTTCGCTCCACCAGACGAGTAACTAGAAGCTCGCCCACTCATAAGCGAAAAGCAGAGATTTCGCCTAAAATTTCAATACACGGGCGAGATTCAGTGACTTCGCTTGGACCTGGGCGGCACTCCAAGGGTCCGCTTGGAGTTGGGCGAGGTCCCAAGCAACGTTGGAGTTGGGCGAGGGGCCAAGTCTCCGCTTGGGTTGGGCGGTAAATTGGGATATCGCTTGTGGTGGGAGAGACAGGCGAGACCCCATGGGACCGCTTGTGTCTGGGCGAGGGGCCAAGGCTCCGCTAGGAGCTGGGCACGATCCCAACGGTCCGCTTGTATTTGACCGTTAATTTTTTACCGTTAATTTTTGACCGTTGATATGTTACCGTTGATATGTTACCGTTTAACGGCTATATATTTACCCTATATATATGTGATACTAAACCAATGGCATTTTACTAAACTCATACATTGTGTAGAGTTGAAAATTCAAAAGTTAGTTCTTATTTCATAAGTTTTGAATTAGATTAGTAAAATGGCACCATCAAAACCCCGAGGTCCAAATTTTTCGTCTTTCGAAGATGTTACCATGTGTACGATTCATTTGTCTATTTCTCAAGATTGTAGCATTGGTACTGATCAATGTGAAGAAAAATTATGGTCACGTATACTATGTCGGATGAAAGAAGCTATACCTTCTATGCCAGAACGAAGTTGGACCTCCCTTCAGAAACGATTTCAAATTATAAGTAAGGATGTCGCGCTTATGTCTGCAAAGGAGGGTGAAGTTGAAAGGGAACATCATACTGGATGGGGCCCCGAAAATAAGGTAACAACTCGTTTATTTATGCTTATTACATGAATCTATTTGATTGTATATCCTTTAACAACATTGTATTGAAACACCAGTTTGCAGAAGTACGTAGGCTTTTCAAGGAAGCAACTGGTCGAAGTTTTAAACATGAAGATTGCTACACAGTTATGTTAGATAATATTAAATATTCTAGAAGGTCAACATCTGTTTTTGATTCATCACAAGGAGAGTCTGATTACGACAACGAATCTCAGGACGTACAGGACACAGCAGACTTAAGCCTTGATGGTCCCAGCGCCTTTGAAGACCTTGGAGATATCCCCAACACAATAATCCGTCCAATGGGGAAAAAAGAGGCGAAACGACAGAAGACAAAAGGGAAAGCAAGATTTGGTGAACAACAACAAATGATGGAAAATATTTATAGAGAGCAACAAAGCTTCAACGCCAAATGTACCGAACAAAGAGATATGAAGATTGCACAAAGAGAAGCTGAGTTTGCAGCAAAATTAGCTAATGATAAAGCAAAGTTTGAAGCTAAATTAGCTGATTCAAATGCAAAGTTTACGGCAATACAAGCTAGGCAAGAAGCAGAAGAGGAATTTCGTATAATGACAATGGATATCTCCCAAATGGATGCTGTATCGAGACAGTACATCGAACTGAGGAAGGGAGAAATTTTGAGGAAAAGATTAAACCAATCATAACGTCCGGATTATTATTTACCATTGTCATATTGAGTTTTAATTTTGATCAATTTATTAAGAATTTTTAGTATATTTTTTAACCAATGGATTTTTATGTTTTTAACGAATCCTAATTTAAAATAAAAATTTAATTTAGAATTAATTTTTAAAATTACTTCTAATACTAGGTGGAGTCGAAGAACAATTAAAATATAACGCGACTAAAATAAGTAAAGATAAGATATCTTCCGCTTTAACCACGGGTCCACTAACAACACATTTACCCCCAAAGCCCATATAAAAGTTCACTCTTCCCCAACAGATGACCATATATGTTCGATCAGGTCATTTCTCAAACGAACCCCAGTTTGTTTATCGAATACTGCACGTCTGCGTTGGTCCTTCATCATTCTAGAAAGTTGAGCAGTGTTGTCCCTTGAAATAACAACCGGAGCACCGTGACTTCGTTGCTCATAGTCATGCGGCCAATCACCGGGAATACGTTCATCCTCCACTATCATATTATGTAGTTTAATGACTGTTTTCATTATATACGCTAACACGTCCGGATTCCACATACGTGCGGGTTGTTTGATGATTGCAAATTGATTTTGTAGTACCCCGAAACCCCGTTCTACATCTTTTCGACAACCTTCCTGCATCGCAGAAAATTTCTGTTTCTTTTGGGAGTCTGGATGTTTAATGGTAGTTACAATAGTTGATGTGTCTGGGTATATTCCATCCCCAAGATAATACCCCATATTATATTGATTTCCATTGACTGAAAAGTTTACTGCCGGTGCTTTACCGTTGATAAGCTTTTTGAAGATATAAGAACGGTTCATCACATTGATATCATTGTTTGAACCCGGCATACCAAAAAATACGTGCCAAAACCAAAGATCATACGATACAACTGCCTCAAGGATAATACTTTCGCTACCCTTGTAGGCGGTATAAGCACCGGATTCCGCCGATGGGCATTTGTCCCATTTCCAATGCATGCAATCAACACTACCAAGCATCCCTGGAAATCCCCTTTTTTGGTTTTCATCAAGAAGGAGTTGAACATCACGCTTAGTTGGTGTCCGCAAATATTCTTCCTCGTACAATTGGACTATCACCCTGCAAAATCTACGAGTTGCTTCCAAAACTGTAGTTTCCCCAATACGTAAATACTCATCGATTGCATCGGCCGCACATCCGTAAGCTAACATACGAATAGCTGCAGTAATTTTTTGGTGCGGGGTTAATCCTGGAACACCACAAGCATCTATTTTTTGCACAAAATAACTATTTGCAGCCACAACATCACCCAAAATACGGTTGAATAATTGTCGACGCATTCTGAATCTTCTTCGGAATAAATTGGAGGGAAATGTCGGGTTGCTGCAGAAATAGTCTCTCCATAGACCTTTAGCACCTACATCACGTTGTCTTGGTATTTTTAAACGTGTATGTGGAGGGTTCATAGTTGACAACATTAAACCAGCAGTAACTGCTAGGTTATTACTGTTCGCTTCAAGTGAACTTTCATCGGATGAGTAGTAACTTGTGTTATCATCATCGTTTAATGAACCAGAAGAAGAAGAAGTATAAGAAACATAGTGAGGATAACTAGAAGAGGAACCATACTTGTCTATATGATTTACATAGTTTGCCATTTTGTTATGTCCTGGATTTTTTAAGGAGCAAGAGATGATTATAAAACTCGGTTTGTATTGATTGACAACCTAGTGTGGTTATTTATAATAAAAAAGGGAGAATTTTAAACACAATTTATTTTTATGTCAAAGATATTTTATGTAACTTGACAACGCAATGACATGAATTGACAATACACCGACCACATTTTTCATTGCAAAGAATCTTTTTTCTGATTTGTAAGAGATATTTTATAAAACTTGACAAGCCAATGACATGAATTGACAATACAACGACCACATTTCAATTAAACGACTAAAATTTCCGATTTGTCAGAGATATTTTATATAACTTGACAAGCCAATGACATGAATTGACAATACA
>JAJJMC010027712.1:3031429-3110607 GCA_023531435.1 Papaver californicum | reverse complement strand
GCTTATTCTCCCCTCTGTATGCTTTTTTGCATCAATTCAACTCTTTTTAGTTTTACAACCCCATGTCTTCGGCTGGTCACCATCATTCACTTCCATGAACTGCTATTTAATGATCTAATTATGATGTTTCAATTCCCTTCTTCCCCAAGTCTCTTCACTATAAATAGAAATCAAAAACACATACTCTTCGCAATTGCTCCCATCTCCAAAATATCAAATCTGCTATCACTACACTAAAACGAGTTGTTTCCAACACCTTGGGTTCACAATTTACCATAGCCCTAGTGTGTGGGTTCACTACTAGCAGATCCAGTCCGTCGGGTTTTATCAAAGTATTACTACCCTTATGTTTCCCCACGTACCCCCTCATTTTCCATCATACCTTAACCCGTTAATATTCTAAACCTAAGTTTTTGCGTCGAAAGAATTCCCCCCTTCTTAAAATTCACTCTAAATTTTCATTGTTTTCGCAGAGCTCAAAATTTTCCTCTCTTCTTGTTAGCTTCAAAAAACAAATTTGTGTACAACTTTCTCTTGAATGATTAAGAACCAAAAAAACTGGTTTCAGATCTGCAATTTCTTCTCATTTGTTTCACTCTCTTAATTTCTTTCCAATTTCTATCTCCTATCCAAAATCAGTAAGCAATATTTGGTAAGGAAATTGCATAGAACCCTAGATCTACATTCTCTTCAACTTTTGTTCCTTAATTTCTGCTTACAAAAATGGGTATGTTATACACTGTGAACCGTAGAAATCTATTGCATATTCAAAGATTCTTTTGCTTGATTTTGATTTGGGTTTTTGGTGTTATATATATATTTGTGTAGAAATCCTTAGTTTAAGTTTTGAAATCGGTTTTTATTATGTTGTCTGAACCCTAGAAATTCGATGCATGTTTCACAAATGATTCTTTTCCTTATTTTAATCAAGGTATTGGTATTACATATGTAGTTTAGGCTTTTGAGGATTTATCTATCATCAACAGTTTTAAGTTTCACAAAAAAATAAAATAATTCTGTTTCAATTTTTACTTACATCACTGTATGTTTTACTATACTTGAACACATGATGTCTTGGCTCAACTTGTTGTATTTTGTACCAGTGTGTATACAGTATACTTATCTCATTGTTTAGAAAAAATTTCATGTGAAATTGGATTTATTGTTTTGGAAGTGCACAATTTTATGTTATATTGACATCTTAACTAAATAAATGTATTGTAGGTCAATGTTTGACAAATTACCTCAATAAGTACTTTTAAGTTTATGTACATATATAACTGCTATGTTTCGATCTCTTTGATGTAGTTGTACTTGGAGGGTTTTGGAGATGGTGAAGGTAGTGATTTGTAATAGTAAGGAGCAGGTAATGTAGATGGTAGTGGTAATGATTTGTTATAGTATGGAGCGGGTACTGGAGATGGTGGTGGTTGTGATTTTTAGGATTTTGGGGCTGGTACGTATGGGTTGGTACAACTAATATGGGCAGTAGTACTACTGCTGACGGTGGTGGCGGTGGCAGTGACTTATAGTAGCAGTGGTACTGGTACGGTGTTGGTGGTGATTTGTAGTAGTAGTAGTACTGGTGATGATGTTGGTGGAGACTTGTAGTTGAAAGGTATGATACGTGAGATGGCGTATGTGGTGCTTCGTAGTAGTATGGGGCATGTGTAGGAGATGGTGGGGCTAGTGACTTGTAGTAGTAGTAAATATAGAGCTGGTACGATGGTGGAGGCGTAGGTTCACAGTAGTATGGATAGGTGGATGTGGTAGAAGTTGTGATTTGTAGTAGGAAGTAGTACTGCAGATGGTGGAACACCTTATGCTAGTAACTTATCACGTATTGTCCAGCACTTTAACCTGTGGAAGTGATTGCTAATTTATTTAATTTGCTAACGTTATTAAGTATCAACTATTTTTGATTAGTTCTCTGGGTTCAATTAGCTGAATAAAAGGAGGATACTATTTACATTTCATATTCTTCTTTATGGTATTTGCAAATATTCGTATCAACCATTTCAACTATTTTTGATTTGTCACACTAGCACTCACTGAACTTGTGAATACAGGGAACATTAGGAATGTGCCACTTGTTTTGATTGCTGCTTTATGCCAAGACAAGTCCAACGCGTTTTGGTGATTCTAATACATGTAGCCAAAATATGGACGCCTATATCTCTTTTGGACAACGGGTAGGTTTTATGATCATTTTATGTCATTACAGCAACTTGAATATTCTGGATACATTTGCAGCTTAGAATTGGGTGCGACTACTTTCAGTTTTTGCAAATTAAGCACGTTTTTCATACTTTGTGACACCGGGATTTTTTATCGTTTGGCTTCGTTGTCCCTTTTTGTATGAACTTTTCCAATCTTCTGCAATCTTTATAACCAATAATCTTGTTTTTCTTCTATGTCTCCAATCTATTCTGGGTTACGGTTCAGCTGTATATCAACTATCAAGCATCATTGTTTTTGTCGTCCTTCATTGTAGCGTAATTCTCTTGCAGATCTAGGGTTATTTTCCTGTGCATTCTCTTTTTATTCCGTTTTTTTCCTTTTATAGTATTTGATTATAAACTTATGTGTAAATATATCCATGAGTAGGGTATTTATATTTGGCTATGTAGCATACCTAATTCTTAAACGTATGTGTAAATAAATCCATGAGTAGGGTTATTTTCCTGTGCATTCACTAGTATTTGAAGCTTAACTGGTGACTAATATTTGGTTAATTTTAATTAAAATTGTTGATTATGTATGCAGGTGATCAAGACAATTACAATGTATTAATTCTGCCTACTTAATTAAGTTATTTATCTGGTTTTACTATGTTCAGTGTGCACTCCTCAAATTTATGGAAATGGGTTCTTCTGCCAAGTTAGGTCTGATTATTTGATTTACTTCTCAATGATGATTTTAATTTAACAACCTTGAAAGCTACAATAATACTTAATTACAAATATTTGGAAATGCAGGATTCATCTCGTATACGAGTAGCTAGGTTCATTTTCTTATGATTTCCTTATTGATTTATGTTAGATAGAATTAATTGGTTGATTTATTGTGTGAATTTTGTTGGGGAAGTTGTGGAATTTGTGGAATTTGGTTTAATTTGAGTTAATTTTTGTTAGTGTTGTATGGATTTGGTAATTAGCTGATCGTATTTTTTTGTTGTTGTAAGGAGCATAAATTGCATGGTAGTTTCTATTTTTTGCCTTCTTGAAGTACATATCGTTGTTGTAGGAACTTGGTCACCAAACCATTCCCCCAGGAAATGCTTCTTGAGACTTAAAATGACGACAACATGTTGGTTAGTGAGAGCTGAATAGCCTCGCTCCATCGGAGGAATGTTTATAACATCATCCTTGGTGAAGTACGTATTTAACAGAAGTGCAGTTGTATGATGTTGCTAGGAAGCTTGAAGATGTTATGCCTTGAGAATTGATTAATTGTCCAAAGAATTCAGTTTAACATTTGTATGATGTTGCTGGGAAGCTTGAAGATGCTATGCCTTGAGAATTTTGATTAATTGGCCCAAGAATTCAGTTTAACATTTATAGACTTTGAAGGTACCATAGTGATCGTTTTTGGTGGTTGTTTCTAGACATTACTCGTACAGCAACGGTCTTTTTTGGTATCTGCTTTTGTAGACATTACATGCATTGTAATGTTTTTTCTTCTTTTTCTTTTTATATGTTCTCTTCTTATACATATACCTTACATGTGCAGTAATGGTCTTCTTTTGTACATTAGATCTAATACTCAAAATACATTGTAACTGAATGATAACATATTTCCAGTGGTAATTTTATGAATGTCATGTATAATTTTTTCTTTGGAAACAAAACATCAATGGAAGTAAGTCAATGAATGAGGTTGAATTTGTTTTTATTGTATGTTCTGAAAATTGAATTGCCAGATCTATTAATATACCAATATATAAATATAAATTAGACTAATAGTAAAATTATGGAAATGATTAGTAGAATAATACTCCTTGATTATCTAACGGATATAGTCTGTTATAAATTGTTTGAACTATAAAGCACACCTAGTCCGTTGGTTTATTTAGTAAACTGTATTAGGCAGTCCGTTGGTTTCATTTCCAACTACTTTTTTTATCACGGACCATCTAACCCGTTGGTTTATTTAGTAAACTGTATTAGGCTAGGCATAGTCCGTGGTTTCATTTCCAACTATTTTTTTTATTACGGACCAACGGATCACATCCGCTATTTTAATATGATTTATAACAAGTTTCATCCGTTGGAAACATAGGGTTTTGGTGTAGTATATGTGCTTCATTTGCCCTCAAAATTTTGTTCAACTACATCCCTTATTCTCACCATGTCCAACTTATGGATTCGTGATATAAGCCAATATATCATACTTCTTGAATCACTTTTTAAATCTAAATGCACCTGTAAGACAAGTTATTTTTTAAACATCCTACCAGAAATTCTGCAATCAGCTCAAGAGTAATAGTCTTGTTGGTGGATTCCTTTCTAGAATGACAAGAAATTCTTGGTTTTTTCGAAAAGCCTTGTGTTTGTACCTAAAAATTGCTCCTAGGCAAAACAATGTACTATTGAAGTACTTTTTTAGGTTCGAGGATCAAAATCGTACAAAACGAATCCAAATAAGAAGAACGTTTGTTTACGTTTTGTTTCGGTTGCAAATGAGGAGATGGGTTGATCTTAGGGGAGGGAAGTAAAGAAAGTTTAAGGAATTTGTGTATGTTGAACGATGTGTAGAGGTGAAAAATAACAGAGCTTGTGAGAATGATTTTCTATCTGTTTTTTGTTCTGTAAAATGGGCTAAGTAGCCTATTTATAGTGATTAGTACCACACACTTTCCTTGTAAAGTAGTGGAGGTTGTGGGAGTAACCGTCCACTTTGTCTTAGGAAGTTTCTGGAAACTTGCAGATCATTACTCCATTATCTCTTCAACTGCTTCAACTTACCTCTTAGTTTGTAACTTCCTTGTAATAGGGTGTTGCTACGCCCATGTGGCTGTAACCACCAGACCAAAACCCCATTTTAATCCCCCCATGTAATATGATTTGATTGTCTCGTAGGAGTTGGTGGAGTCATGGATTCAAATCCATGAGTCTCGTCGTAAAATAATGTTATTAGTGAATTTTATGTCAACTTATCGTGACAAGGACTTAGGTAATGGTGCTATCAACGAAGAATGATGCTAGCACAGACGGGTGAACATTAGTATTAGTACATGACCAGGGAGCATGGCTTGGCGTAAGAGCATGGCTTGGCATGGGAGCGAAGCGTGACGCGGCACCAGAGGAGCTAGCGCTGAGACTAGCGCTGCCGTTAGCGCCTCTGCGCCCTTGCTAGTTTCTGCGTGACTTTTACGTGGCTTTCGACTTCGTTTTTTTTTTTTGTTGCCTTGTTAGTTTGACGCGTTTGTGTCAGGAGCGTAGCTAGGGATACTAAGGCCTGTACTGGTTGACGCCAAGGCTATTGCCTATTTGGTATTGGCATTTTCTAATGCTGTGAACATGACTATCGTCTATTTAGGGTTTCTCAGTCCTTTTAGATTTCATTGTTAGCATTTATGCTTAGCTTTTGTGCATACAAAACATCTTCAAGAGATTCAGCTGCGGAAGTTTGCAACTTAAAATTATGCTTAATGCGACTCTGCGATTTAGATGGTATGTATCTAATTGGCGTTTTCATTCAGCTATGGCATTGCCTCCATTCTGAATGTTCATAATTTTGTATAACCAGTATGTTCTGTTTTATACAAGTAGTTCGCATGGATGCACATGAAATAACGAGGATTTAATTAATTATATATCTGAAATTTCTATGGTGCATATATATGCAAAAGAGCTACAAGCTAATTTAGCCAGGAGCTGAATATCCTTTATGAATTTTCTTGACGAATGTAGGATTGGAGTAGTACTCATAATTCTGATGCTTGTCAGAAATTAATGTATATTTATTTCATATTTTCTGTAGTTAGGCAAAGAAGCAGCACTACAAGGGGAGTATTACAATTTTCTTCCTTGTCAAAAATCATCATCAATACCTTGATATATAGGTGTAAGCTTAGAGGAGGTTTATCAGTGACAAGATTTGGTGATTACTTCTATCTAATTAGGTTTGAAATCTCTCATGAATTCGTTAGGGTTATAACTCAAGAAACCAGAGTCATCTGTGGAGATACTTTCCTAATCAAAATATGGGATTCTTCCATGAACCATCACAATGTTTCAATAACAACTACAAATTTTAAAGTCACCCTCAATAACCTATATCCTGAACAAACTAATGTGGTTAATACTTCTTACAATGTTTCCAGACTTGGAAAATTGATTGCTTTTGATCCACCTACTCAAAATCATAATGGTCTTCGATCAATGAGAGTTAGGGTTAGAATTGATGTTTTTCAACCTTTAAGATTTGGAGATCATGCCCCTAACAACAAGAATGGTATCAACCGGATTGATTTCCACATTCATGACCTCCCTAGGATCTTCTGTTTTTATTTTCATAGGCTAGGACATACAAGAGAGGATTGTCTTGATATTTTCTTGCTTAATCAACCTTTGCAAAAAGTACCTCTTTCACCAAATCTTGAAGATGGTATTTTTCTTAAAGATCTCCACAACCATGAAGAGCAATTTATGGAGGACTTGGATGCAACTGACAGTGATTGGAGCTTAGAGTTTATGCTTCCTCCTGACCTTGGCTTGTAATCAACAATTACTTTATCAGATTATGGTTTTACTGATAGTGATGCTAGCCAGACTACTATTAATATTTTGCCCCCTTTTGGTTATGAGTTAGAGATGTCAGTCAATTCACAATATTATATCTTAGAAGGAAATGAGGCCCTTGCTGATCAAGATCTAAAACAGCCTCAACCTTCACATGAATCTATTATTGCAGACTTAACTGCTAGCAGTCCAGATAGATTCTTAGACTCGGACATTGATCCATGTCTCCTCTATGAATCTTTGACTTCTAGCCCATCCAGCATTATATTTGGACCTGGAATTAAAAGACGAAATCCGTGGCAGTTGATGTACCTGCAAAACATATCCGATGAAGCATCCTCATCTACAAGCAGAAGCAACATTGGTGTATCCCAACAAGACTACTACCAATGGATTGAACAATTTGAAGAACCTAAGAGGCCTATAATTGAGGAACTAGATGATTCTGATCTTTTTAAATTGGTGGAGTTATATGAGGCAACAATAAACATCCATAGGGTCAGGCCTGACTCTATCTCTCCACATATCTAGGTTTCTTTGAACTTGGATAAATCTTCTGAATAAACTGTGCAAGAGCAGACTGAACTTATTGGTAATCAACAAGTCACAACCACTTTGAACATTAGTACCAGCAACAACTATCAACCAAATTAATGCATCAAGCTTCAGTTACAAATGCTACTACTGCAACCAACCGAACCAAACTTCCTTATAAAACATATCTACTGGGCCGATGAATCCCCCATCTTTTTCTTGAACTTATTTCAGTTTACTACTTGTACTATCCTACATGGTACCTTTTTTTGAATCAGTCAATAGACTAGTACCAGCTGTTTTAGGGTAAAATGGTAAATGGAAGACTTATCCAAGTCGCAGCAAGGACTACACCTTTCCTAGTTGAGTAAGAGAGAGAATATCCCTTTCTTAGTATTATTCCTTTTCCTTCTATAGACTTTCATCCTTTTCCTCCTCCTGACACATATCTTCCTAATTCCCCCAGTATTACTAACGTGTCATTATCTCGGTCCTACCCTTAACTTGTCCTTTTATTCCCTCATTATCCTCATAGTTCTATGGATATACCTCTAGAAACTTGGGCTTAGTCCCCAAGTTCCCAAGATAGTTATGGGTTTAGGCCTATCTAGTAGATATGACTCCCCTTATCAATGGGTAGTCATTTTTCAGGTATCAACATTAGTCCCCTGGATATTGGGCTAACTTATTCAGGCAACCAAATAGCCATTTGATCTTTTACGAAAGCAATTTTTTCGTCTAACTCCTTATCATGCACCTTTCTAGTCACACACGACGGTTGGCTTTCTTCTTTATGACGTGTCCCACTACCTTTTGAACTCTTTTACAATTACAATCCTCCAAATAACCGTCCCCTTTTACAGTCTCATATTTTTACTGCATGCATTCTCTCCCCTCGTCATTCTCAATGTCAGTCAATTCTTCTAAGTACTCCTCAGCGGAAGAAGAAAAAAAAGAAGAAGAAGAGAAAAAAGCGGAAATAAAAGGAGATATAGAAGCGGAGGCCGAGTCTAGCGATCGTTCTGACGAAGAGCGGCTTCCTCCACCCGCTGACGGGATTTCATACTCAATCTTAGAAATCATTGTTAGCGGGGACTTAATGCAAGCCATATCACCTAAGACTTTTGACAGCGGCCAACGAATCACTCCCATAGATAATAACCTCGTCTACTGCCTTACCAATCCAAGTGTACTGCCCTTCTACTCCTCACCCAAATGGCTTATGCATCCTGAGACGAACAACCTCCCGCTTCATGCCTTCAACAAGATTCCACGCATGACAATTCATAGTGGAGATTATCATCTTCCGACTGTAGACTCACGCTCGTCGGATGAAACCTCTCCTTTCTGGAAGCCCTGGGTCGCGTATATCCGCTCCAACCCCGATTACTCGTCTATGCTCCGATTTCTAGGGATAGACGATGTAATAGAAGCATCTCGTCATCGCGAGGTTGTTAGATGTAAAAGTGACATGCTCCGGCTCTACACACGTTGGATATCTCAGGTCCAGACTTTCTTTTTCGCCTGGGGTAAAGCCTCCCTGGTGATGGAAGATGGCGTAGCCCTAATAGGGTTGCCGATTCATGAGTCTCATATTTACCATGAAGCAGCCATCTACGAGGTTATGGATGAATTGGATAAGGCTCTATGTGCTTATCTGATTCATTCTAAAGACAAATCTTGAGAGGCGAAGAATGAGTCTAGGATAAAGGGCGCCTGTTTCAAAAAAGGGGGCGCCGCCGAGCTAAGAAATCTGGCCAAAGGGAAATCCAAAGAGACTCCTACTTTGGCAAGGAAAGGGAAGGCCGCATTAGATGGTAGCGAAAGTACTCCTCCAAATCGTCCGATTTGTGAGAAATTGATGGCTGGTTCTATGAAGAGTTCAGGTATTCATCTTTTGGGTCATACCACCCTGGGATATGCTCCTTCCGATTATGATATCAAGATGAGAAAGCGTGTCTCTTATCCTTTGTGGGTGATATATTAGGCTCCGACTTTAATTAACGAGAAAGTTGGACCTCCTGCTCGGGACGAAAAGGAACCACGTGCCGAACTAGTAGCTTTTCTTCTCTTCTGGCTTTGTCATGATGTTTTTGAGTATTTCCCTCGTGATACTATCAAGGATGATCTTATGCCAATGGTTGTCCTGATGTCACGGGGCATCTATTTTCCTCTGACACTTATGTTTCCGGGAGGTATGTATCGTCAATTAGATCTCCTCTATCATGACATCCATCGGATAAATCCTTCACTTGGGGTTGAGACTTTTGTCACAGCGAGCTTCCTTCAAGCGTGGGCGTGGGAGCATTTTCCCACTTATGCTCTCCTGGTTAATGCGTTAGTCGTTCATCGCAAGCAGAACATCACAAGAGAGGATGGCGCAGTCAGTGTAGCCCCTGTAACCTATTATTATCCGCGTATGGCTCTTTGGCGCATGAAAGGAAAGGCTACGAGAAACAAAATTTGTCAATTATTTGGACGTGGCTAAGGAATTCAAACCTTTTCCTATCATGATGGTCGCTCTGGTCTTCCCCACTATGATTTCACTACCAAGGTTGAGGATGTAACTCTGAATTCTTCACAAGTCTTGGCAGTCGATGACTTTGATTCCATCATAGTCGTATTGCGTGGTTGCCTCCCTGGTTTTTATTCTGGTAGATTTGTAGCGATGTCTTACAATCCCGATCGTGTAGCGCGACAACCAAGGTTTGATCAAGGGGTCCCTTCTCATTTTCCATGTTCCTACCTTACCGAGGATATCGATATCTGGGTGATGTGGTTGTAGACAGTGGTAAGAAAAAGATTCGTTCAAGACTTGTGAAGATTTGATTTTAAATTTAAATTCTAAGACTAAAAATAGCAAAACTCAAACAAAGTTGATATCAAGATTAAGAGAATACTGAGGCTAAGATTCAACTATTTACCAATTTTCAAAGTGATTTAATTCAATAATTATAATTACGCAATTCATACATTCAATTTGATTCTAAGATATTGCTAATATTAAGTTTTCAAAATACCAATTGTAAATCACAAGTATGAAGCATCAAAAGTCCTAGACTAAGCATGCATCATCAAGAATAAACACAACTAATTAACAAAAATCATTTAATCAATTTCAATTCAATGCAAAATCATAAAAAAATAATAATTGCACAAATAAATAAATAAGAAATACCACTTTTTCATTGGAAATATAGCTTCCTTTATCGCCTCACCAATGGGGTTTAGCTCCTCATGTTGGAAACACGCTCAAAATATGTAATCATCGCTCAAGAAGTGTTTACAAAGGTGAAAAGATAATACAACAGAGATTTGCAACATTGTATAGGCGTCACAGAACTCACTGTTACAAGCAAATATTGTTAATTCAAATTATACGTTGCAAATGCACCGTTACAGAACTTTTGGAATAAACGACTAATCTTGACAACCTTATGTTCTTCATGTTCTTCGCTGCTTGCAACATCAAAAACTCTCTGCAACTTCGTGATTTCTTCTATGTAGCTCTATGTTACCTCCCCAATCTCCAAGTATCTCTTCTATGTCTTCAACCTTCACTATATATACACCACAACACTCAAACCTCACAAAAATATTCTCATAAACTCAAAAATAATTTTCTTCCAAAACATGGGTATTATTTCCTATTTTATCTCCTTAACGTATGATCGTGTTGACACACTCCAATCACTCCCCAGAAGTATCTAAATAATCAGCAGCCACACGTAATCTTTCCAAAGTTAACCAAAAATCCCGAGAATATTTTTCTTGCCCTGTTTTCTCCAAACCGATGATCTGGCCACTTTTTAATCGAATCAAATACCCATACCAACTTTGTTTAGCCCTAACAAGTCCATCCCAATCAAAATCTGCGATTGAATTCATTTCAAAATCGATCCAGAAGAAACTGAATTTTCAAAGCTTAATTTCCCGCCAAATTTCTATTTCTCCCGTGAAGAAGATGGAGTGCCCCTAATCCTGTACGCTGGTGCCTTTAGCCACTGGGGTTCCCTTAACCAATATGAGGGTGCCTTTAGTAATTTTTTGGGTGCCTTTAACACTTCACCGAGCCAATTTATCCAAAAATATTTATTTTCTACAAAAACATAAAATAACATAATTAGTACACAATCGAGCACTATCAATATAAAGAAATGAGATAAACCAGACACAAAAATGTGTCTATCACAGGGGTAGCTTTAATCAAATTTTTTTTCTTTTCAGATGGGAGACATGGCTAGAAGATCGGTTGGTTCATTTTTCTTTTCTTTGCCCCTCTCCGGTGCGTCTTCTTGTGGTCTCTCCCAATTGGCATTCCTTTCATGAATAAAGGTCCATTGGCAAGCTCTAAACTTCCTTTTACGGGTTCCATTTCCTCCCCCAGAGTTATCTTATGGTGACCTCAAGTCAATGCATGCGTCATGAAGTATTAGATTAGATGAATCGGTGGCAGCGAGGCATCATCTTACACCCGGCAACAAGGGTCATTCCCTACAGCCTTTGAATACCATTTGGACTCCTCCGGAGAGTAAGGAGCCATTGAAAAAGGAATCTAAGAAGGGATTAATGCTCTCACCTCAACCAAGGAAGAAACTGGCCAAGATTCAAGTCCCGCCGTCGACTCCCGGCCCTTCTTATGGACATGTATGTCTCTTATACTTGGAATTTTATATGTATTTTTTTTTTTTATTCTTTACAAGTATGGGCTACGCTATTGGTCATGTCGGGTACAATCCGCGTTCTTTCATGATGGAGGAATACCTTAATATTCATGAACTTGAATGGTCGCCTCATCGAAGGGCTTAAAAGGACAAACATGATGTGGGATCTTACATATTCCGCATATTCATGCGTCTGTTGACAAGCACTTAATTCATACATTTTTACTACTTAATCAATATTTGTTAGCACTTCAATTTATAATAATAATATATTTTATTGTTCTATTAGGTGCAATGCGTAAAATCCGAAGTTATGAATAAAAATCGTTAAATTGGCTAAATCACTTAACTTGAGGTGGCGCTCTTCTTTGGAATCGGTATGTAAAGTGAGTGATTGGTGACTGCTATCACATGAGTTGGCAGGAAAGAGTAGTTAAAGGCTTTGGTCTGTACGGTAGAAACAAAACAAGTGAGTACCGTGTGTTGGTGGGAGAGTTTGACTTTTTCTAGGTTTTCTTTACGGTGAAGTAGAGGAGGTATCTAGCTAGACCTATATGGTTAGGAGGTTAATAAAGGGATAGAGGTGATGATGGCTAGCTTCTTGGTTGTTAGCTACGTCACAAAGAAGAAAATCATGTGCAGGCTATCACGTGAAAAGAGAAGCATGAAGAGAAGTGATGGGAGGCATGAGTAGGCGTTGGCTATTTTAGGAGACAAAAGTCTGATAACATTTGAAAAAGGGAAAAGAAGGTGTTGACGTGTCAAGCAAAGAGTGGGCTATTGTTTTTGTGACATCAAAGAGAGAAAAGAGTTGTTGGAAAGGGAGTATAAAGTGGATTGAAGTGGTGAGAGAAAAGGATTTTTCTTTTAGCTTTAGATTAGGTTTTTTTTAGCTTTTCTTTTTGGGGATGTAGGAGTTGAAGACGGTTTTAGGGTCTGTGGAGAAGCGTACAGTTGGAGAGAGAGGAGCAGAGTAAGCATACAGGAGTTTCCTGGACACAGGTGAAGAAAGAGAACGAGACGGACAAAACCTGGAACGAGAAAGCGATAATTCTATGGTTCTGGAGTATACAAGAGCAGAAACTAAAAAGGGTTTAATCTTTTCTTCCTCTAATTTTTTTAAATTATTTTTATGGGTTTTAAGAGACCCATCTACATGTTCTAATTAATTTGTAACTAGGGTTTAATGTTGAAACCATTTAAAGTATAGACCAATTGAATTGATTATTTGGTACAGACTATTATGATTTGAATAAAATTAATTCCATGATTTCATTTATTGATATAAATCTAAATCAGTTGTTGCTTCACCGATTTTGTACAATACAGTAACCTATGCGCAGAATCAATAGGATAGCAAATATGTTTGTCTACTTATTTGATAATCCATGCTTTGGTTAAATCTTTAGATGGGGTATGCTTAGAAGAGCCGGATATTATTTGTGAACCTATAACTAGATTCGTATTATTTTCTCGCTAACGCAATTAGATGGTATATGCTTCAGACTAGGGCTTTTGATGCGCCATTCTTAGGGCGTCCCAGTGACATTTGCGATTCTAATACATATAATAGGTGATGTCGATAGAACGAACAATAGATGGATATTCATGAGTTATGTTTCATTTCAGTAATTAAATAGAAATAGTGGTGGATACTGAAAACCCTGGTTACCGACTCTCTCTGTTTAGTTATTTTATTAACTTAGTTTGTTTTGTTATTTTATTTATAAATCTAAAAATCCAAAAATATTATTCTTGATTAGTTGATTAGAGATATTGATTGCAGTATTTTCCCGCTCTCTGTGGGTTCGACCCGTACTTGCCGCTGTCTACTAGTTAGACGTCGTGCGATTTCGGTTTATTTATATAGGGTAATCTAAAATCCCATCAATTTTTGGCGCCGCTGCCGGGGAGCGGTTGTGGAATATTGTAGTTAGTATTTATGATTTTCTAATCGTAGTTTAGGTTTTTATTTAAAAAAAATTTATTTTTACTTTTTATAGTATTTTTATTTTTATTTTATTTTAGGATTTCTTTTTTCCTTTTTACTTGTTTTTGTTTTAGAATTGTATTTCAGGTACATTTTTGAGGATGATGGATTCTTCTCAGAAGTCATCATCTGAAATGACATTTGGGTAATATATATATGGGCCAAGATATAAGGAAACTTGTGCTTATAATCGTCTCAGGTATGGAACTTGACATCCACATCGTTCCGTCATAGGTGGTTATTCAGCTGAGTATCAACCCCAGTACCATGAGGTTGATTTTCCGAGGAGGAGGAATCTTTTGGATTGTCTGAATCTTACGCCGAAAATGAAAATAATGACACCGGGGGAGGTATTAAAACGACCACGGCATAATGAAGTGCTTGCTTCACCTGAGGTAAGTGACGAATCACCTCTAATGATATATGAGAAGTATTATAAACACACACCGCCTAGTTTGGAACAAAGATTGAGAGTTCTGGCAATCCAGAAATTATATGCTGATGATGATGATCAATCTTGCAGTGACTCTTAGTTCCAAACTGAACATATAGATGACCCTGTGGATGATTGTGTAGATGATTTTCCTAATTCTATAGATGAATCTATCTCACAAGATCATTCACCCTACTTAGAGGTTGTTTCTAGACCCCTATACTTCCGAAAGTTACCTAATTTAGGGTTAGAATTGTGTGCTTCTCAAGTTTTGTTGGATTATTTTGCATCAAAATATCCAGAGGACTTGCCTGTTCCTGAGATTGTGCATGAACCAGTTGATATTTCCCCAATCCCCATATTATCCCCATACTTTGTTCTTTACGCACTTCCGAGTGTAGTAAAAACTTGGTTTGGGGGTAATCCTTTCTTTTTGACAGTTTCAGTGTCATCGTGTCACAATAATATAATTGTGAAACTGTCATTTGTATATATTGTATTTTGGGTTGATCCCCAAATTTTCAGGTTATTAGTGTTTGGGGATTCTACCCGTACATATCCAGTAGGTTGATTTTTATTTTTTTGTTTTTATTTTCTTTTAGGTTTTTTGTTTATTTTATCTTTAGTGTTCTTTGTTATTACTATCGTTTGATGTGTATGACAGAGAATACTGTTTTCTTGCGTCAATCAGGTGAGACATTCCAATCCCTTCTCTTTGATTTATATTTGTTTCTCTTATTTATATTTATTGCATACCATTCTAGATTGCACGGTTTGAAACATTGAGGACAATGTTAAATTTAGGTTTGGGGGTAGAGTTTCCGAAAATTGATGCCAATAAGAAACTTCGAAATTTAGAAACTTGTGAATTATTCAGGATGACACTAACCATTCTAGGTATATTGAAACATAGATCTTATCTATATAATTGGTGTGACCATCTAAATGGTCTATTCATATCTGAATGCATTCAGGTGTAAGAAATAACATGATAATCATTGAACAAGCATATCTCGGAATCATCATAATCATATCACTTTCTATTTTTATTTTTGCAATTTTATGTTTCTCTAAGTGATTTGGTGGGGCCCAGTATCAAATTGTTATCGCCGCCAGGATGAAATAGAGTGTTGATATCAAGCCCATTTTTAATTCTTATTCAAAAAAAAATATGAAAAAAATAAATGAAAATTGACACTTTGATAGCAATATATGTGTGTTTTCCCTGTCTCCGTCTCCTAAGCAAGCGTGGAATGCAGGATCCATGGGAACTATCATGTAATATGCTGAAAAGGAGCATGCGCTTAGATCCGAATGATCTAATCATGTAGTCATAAAAAAAAGAAAAAAAAATGTATATAAATAATAATAATAAAAATAAGATTCATCCTGGCACTGACCTTCAGACGGATATGGAAAACACCGTTCACCTTAGTCAACATATGCATCATTCATTACTTCTGTTTTCATCTTCTAATCTATCCTTGTGTTTGAATTTGATTGATTTCGAGAAATGTGAATTATATCCAATTTTGGATATTCAATGATTATTTGAGTAGAGTTTTGCACTCTTATATGAATTTTAGTACGCTGAGTACAAACTCGTGTACAACAATTGGATTCATACAGGGTAATGATTCTTATAGTCGAAGAAATTAGTACGCCAACTAAATAGCTTGTTTAGTGTCTATCCTCAATTGTTCACAGGTATCTAGAATTTGGAGTACAAGTTTTGTGGGTAAACCTCTAGTAAACCCTCACGAGACAAAACTCGTCCGCTAAGGCCACTTAGAGGTTTAAAGGCTTATTACATATGCTAAATGTAGTCGCGATCCCTGCGAAAGTGAGTTAGGATTTTATTTTATTTTTAGATTAGTTTTGCTCGAGGACTAGCAAAATATAAGTTTGGGGGTATTTGACAAGCACTTAATTCATACATTTTTACTACTTAATCTATGTTCGTTAGCACTTCGATTTATACTAATAATATATTATATTGTTTTATTAGGTGCAATGCGTAAAATCCGAAGTTACGAATAAAAATCGTTAAATAAGCTAAATCACTTAACTTGAGGTGGCGTTCTTCTTTGGAATCGGTATGTGAAGTGAGTGATTGGTGACTGCTATCACATGAGTTGGCAGGAAAGAGTAGTTAAAGGCTTTGGTCTGTACGGTAGAAACAAAACAAGTGAGTACCGTGTGTTGGTGGGAGAGTTGACTTTTTCTAGGTTTTCTTTACGGTGAAGTAGAGGAGGTAGCTAGCTAGATCTATATGTTTAGGAGGCTAATAAAGGGATAGAGGTGATGATGGTTAGCTTCTTGGTTGTTAGCTGCGTCAGAAAGAAGAAAATCATGTGAAGGCTATCACGTGAAAAGAGAAGCATGAAAAAAAATGATGGGAGGCATGAGTAGGCGTTGGCTATTTTAGGAGACAAAACTATGATAACATTTGAAAAAGGGAAAAGAAGGTGTTGAAGTTGTGAGCAAAGAGTGGGATATTGTTTTGGTGACATCAGAGAGAGAAAAGAGGTGTTGGAAAGGGAGTATAAAGTGGATTGAAGTGGAGAGAGAAAGGGATTTTTCTTTTAGCTTTAGATTAGGTTTTCTTTAGCTTTTCTCTTTGGGGATGTAGGAGTTGACGATGGTTTTAGGGTCTGTGGAGAAGCATAAAGTTAGAAAGAGAGAAGCAGAGTAGGCATATAGGAGTTTCCTGGACGCAGGTGAAGAAAAGAACGAGACGGACAGAACCTGGAAACAGAGAGCGATAATTCTCTGGTTCTGGAGTATACAAGAGCAGAAACTAAAAAGGGGTTCAATCTTTTTTTCCTCTAGTTTTTTTTAATTATTTTTATGGGTTTTAAGAAACCCATCTCCATGTTCTAATTAATTTTTAACTAGGGTTTAATGTTGAAACCATTTAAAGTATAGACCAATTGAATTGATTATTTGGTACAAACTATTATGATTTGAATAAAATTAATTCCATGATTTCGTTTATTGATATAAATCTAAATCAGTTGTTGCTTCACCGGTTTTGTACAATACAGTAACCTATGCGCAGAATCAATAGGATAGCAAATATGTTTGCTACTTATTTGATAATCCATGCTTTGGTTAAATCTTTAGATGGGGTATGCTTAGAAGAGCCGGATATTATTTGTGAACCTATAACTAGATTCGTATTATTTTCTCGCTAACGCAATTAGATGGTATATGCTTCAGACTAGGGCTTTTGATGCGCCATGCTTAGGGTGTCCCAGTGATATTTGCGATTCTAATACATATAATAGGTGATGTCGATAGAACTAACAATAGATGAATATTCATGAGTTATGTTTCATTTCAGTAATTAAATAGAAATAGTGGTGGATACTGAAAACCCTGGTTACCGACTCTCTCTGTTTAGTTATTTTATTAACTTAGTTTTTTTTATTATTTTATTTATAAATCTAAAAATCTAAAAATATTATTCTTGATTAGTTGATTAGAGATGTTGATTGCAGTATTTTCCCGTTCCCTGTGGGTTCGACCCGTACTTGCCGCTGTCTACTAGTTAGACGTCGTGCGATTACGATTTATTTATATAGGGTAATCTAAAATCCCATCATCTGCTACACCTGATACCTCTCATATGTCTCCTTTATAGGCTCGAACCCGAGCTGTTACGAGTCCCTCTTTTTTAATCTTTCTGGTTTGTTACGTAACATGGGTATTGATTTGTCGAGCGGTGGTGGAGAAATATTTCCGCGTTTGAACATTGTTTCTATTAATCCTCTATTAGCCACGACTACCAGGGATCAACCTCAAGAAACACCTACCATTTTGCTTATCTCATGTAGCCATGGTGGTTCATCTCGTTCCCAAGTTGGTGCATCTCAGGGCCATGTGCCTTCTGAACAAAGTCCTTCCTCTTCTGGTAATTGCAACTACTTTACTTTCCATGTGTCATCCTCTTTATTTCATGCTTGTCATTTTATTTTGGTTTTATATTTTATTTATACGTCAATTCCATTGTCTTATTGTGTATGTTTTTTTCCCCAGGTTCTTCTAGTGGTTCTGGCTCGTCTTCAGATTCTTCTTCTCCTCATTTGAATACTCGCAAGCCTTCTCTTTCTCTTGCACCTTCTACCGGTCCTATACTTTCTGAGGTTAGCTTCGCTATTTTATATATATATATATATACTTATTTAAACGTTCCCCCCATCTCTCTTTTTTAGGACATGAAGAAACACGGTAATAGTTCCACCTTCAAAAAAGATCCTTCGAGCGTCACTAGCGCGGACTGTCGGAGACGACTTTATCCCTGATATCCAGCTCGTTGAGGTAGCGGAAGCATCCGCTTTGTTATTTATGCTAGAGGATCCAAGTTTTTGTTTCCCCAAGGTCGTGGGAGCTACCGAAGATGATCTGGACCCTCAAGATTATAAACAAGTACATGGTTTCTGGGTTCCCTCCACTTTGGATGCTACCTACAGGATGATCGTTGAACAATGCGTCCTGCTAGTAAAGGTGGGTCTTCTTTGCATGAGGATTTTGGTTTTTATGAACAAGGGCTTGATCGAGTCTATTGATGGTCTTTCTCGAGTTGGTGATACCCCCCATGACGCCGACGTTCTAAGAGGATGTGAATCTTCCATTAAATAAGCCATGATACAGTTTTAGGGTAAAAACAAATGTACTACAAAGTGGTACTTTCAAGTAGGTTTGAGAGATCAAGCTCTAACAGGACGAGCCTAAACCAAGAAACGGTCGTTCACGTCTTGCTTCGATTACAAAGATGGAAAGGATTAAGGTAGGTCTTAGGGGAGGGAAGCAAAGAAGATTGAGAAATATCAATAGCGTGTGAAGAAGAATGAATTCTCCCTAGAGGAATCACTAATTCTATAAATTTTGGTTTCTTCAGACTGATTGTAAGGTTGTCTCGTTCTTTCTTGTTTCGAATAAATAAGAATCACCTATTTATAGTTTGAAGAGGATACACATTGATTTCTCGTAAGTCGTGGAAGTTAAGGAGAGATAGAGAAGTGATGATTGTGGAGATTGTAGTGGGGTGGCGCCCGGAAAATAGGGAAGACCTGTCTGACCACTACTCTTCATCCTCTCAACTACTATGTAACCACCCACTCATTGTTACCTTCTTGTTCGTAGGGGTTGTGTCACCACCCACGATGTCATAGACCGCCAGACCAATACCCCAATGAGAATCCCCCCATATTTTATTTGATATCTCGTGGAAATAGTGGAGTCATAAGCCACTATAGTTTTGATTAAGTCAAGTCGAGTCAAACGACTTGCTAAGTCAGTGAGGTAAGTTGTGTGACTCACTGGATTGATGGTCAGACTGGTTATTGTCGAGTCTGAGAAGTTTAATAGTTATGTACTTTCTTGAAAGTAACATGGTATATTTGATGGCTAAGGATTAGATCAGAAGTGACTTATCGTAAGTCTGAGAGGCATTTGAGACCAAATGTTGTAGAAGGCTCCTTGAGCAAGGAGACCTACTGGAATTCGTATAAGACTCAATGCATGATCTATATTGAGAACAAAGGCGTATTTCTGAGGAAAGTAGCTCGCAAAACTAACACTAGCTACTTAGCGTAAATAAGAATATTTTATCTCTTTTAGTGTAAAAAGGATAATGTGCTAACGTCTCAGGAGTAAGACCAATATGCATATCTCCTGGTAAATATTAATTGTACTAGGGATAGAAAGATAGTACCAGGGAGGTTTGAAGTTAGGACTTCAATTTCATAGTTATCACTGAGGTTTTAACATTAACGTACATGTTCCTAAGTCGCTAAGTATGAGTATGTTAGGCCAAGAAGTGTATTAGAGCTTGAAACTCATTGGATAAGTCATGGAGTATGCTAGGGACGCATTGGCCTATATGGGGCAAGCCATAGAAGCTAAATACATACTAGGCATTATGGGGCATGCTAGCCTTCGGCTGAAAACGCATAGAAGCTAGGTCCATGGGCGCCAAGGAGAATCCAAGGGCTCCAAGGATAGGGACGTTACAGCTAGGGGCGCGGAGGGCATGGACATACTGGACATATAAATACGCCAAGGGTGTAAGGGCGCCAAGGATGCGACGCCAAGGAATCTTGGAGACATGCTTGGCTTGGCCGTTAGGGATGCACATGGATGAGACACGCTTGGGAGCTTGGGAATATATGAACTTGGCTAGGAACCAAGGGCGCCAAAGAGCTTGGAAAGGGCGTCTCGGAGATGGCAAGGGCACCACGGAGCTAAGGACGCATCTTCGGAGGCGCATATGCCTTGTGGCGCACTTGGCCACTAGGGTTAGTGCATTTGGTGCTTAGATTAGGGTTAGCACTTTGGTGCTAGGATTTAGGTGCCAAGGTTATGATACGTTGGCTAAGGCCTTATTAGGCTAAAGTGTGTTAGCTAAGACCATTTTTGATTAGTTAGCGCTTCGTAGGTCCTAAGTTTCAGTGCCAAGAAAGTTAGCACTTTCGGCGCTATTGTGGCTAACTGGTGCCAATGCAGTGCTAAGATAAATAGATAATGTTATCTTGGCGCTAATATGAGAAAAGTATAGGGTTAGCCTATATGAGAGGTTCAATGCCCCTTTTTTATGGCATTGTTTTCCAGTTGTTGCACATCCCAGAGGAGTAGCACGTTATTTATTGATTATATTTAAGCGGAGTGCTAAAGTAGCAAATTTTAAGCTCGAAAGAGTAATTTAAGGAGCATTTGTTGCGAATGAAGCGTTAAGCTATAATGTGTTTCAGGGTTTAAGCATTAGTTATTCCCGATTTTAATGGATGTTGCTAAAATATCGATGCACATTCCAGACAAGTTCAAAGAATCCAGTCGTGGAATTTTATGCGACTTGAGACTAGTTCGATATGACTTAAATATTGTGAGCATTGAGGAGGCTGCAAGGCCAATTTAGAATATTTATAGTTATTCAGAGAAGACTCAAGTTTCTCTATACTAGTGGGAAACCCATCTAGGAGCTTGAGACTTATTATGTAAAGATTATAAAGTACATTGTTAGAATGAAATGCTTGTAGACTTTTGTAAAGATTGTATCCTCAATTCGCCTGTGGAATATAAATAGGAATACAATATTTTGTGTTTTGAGGTGAAGTCAGAAGTATGCGCACAAGTATGTGCGGATATTTCTATGTTCCTGCAACTAGGCAGAAGGGTGATTTTACAATTTTAACCCTTTTTAAAAACTCAGCATCTACATTAACTCCCATGCTTAGTGAGGAACAGTAATGTTGCACAGTAAGCACCCGATGGTGACAGTATACTTATAATAATTATATATGCATAATTTAAATTCTAAGAGTAGAAAAAGGTATATTTAGCTTCTGGCTTCTTGGTACTGGGATAAGTACCCTTTAGCGTGAGTATTGGCTGTGATTAGTAGATGCTCACATTCTTCCCGGAATTTTCAATCCATGAGCTAAGAGAAGTGTAGTTGGGTTGAAATTTTGATCTAGTCATGTTGGTTAAACAACCACCAGCAGGATCATGGAGAGTATACCTATGAGGAGCCCTATTGGTCAGGGAAAAAACTTGGTTGGCTCTGTCAAGATTGAGAATGTTCCCCTTAGCACGAACCTTGACTGGGAATAGTAGGCTCCCTCGTTCTTATCAGGAATACCATCTTGCCGTGAGCAAAAGTGGGGATATGGTCAGCGTTTTCTCTCTTTCTTTCTTTCTGAAACAGGTCCGCCTCATCTCAAATAAAATATCAGCTGGATCGATTCTTCATTATGTGTCCATCAAGAAATATTTCTAGCTTTGTCTTCTTTATGCAATGTCTTTGATGTAGAATTATGCCTTAAATTTAAACTTCCTTGTAAGCAAGTAGTTGGTTCCGGTGCTTGCTTAGATTTTGAGTATGCAACAATTAAGTGCTAGTGAGCGTCAGCAAAACGGCATTAGATGAGAGACAATACACCCGAAGATGATGCTTTGAGTTGTAGCTAGTAGCAGCAAAACTGGAAATATTGGAAACGGAAGAAGAAGTTGATGGTAGATCAGAACTTCAAGTGAGGTTGGCGGTGGACTCCAGTGTTTTTGTTGTAGAAAGGTTGATGAGGACTTCTTAGGAGATGAAGTACGACCTGGCAGGATGGTATATATGAGAAGATAAAAGTCCATGGGCATACAAGGTCTCTATAAGGTTGAGTCTTCTGAATTCCGTTTGGAAACCCTAGTTTGCACACTATTCGCTTCCCAAGCTGTTTTATTTTCATACGGTGTCAAATTTTGACGTTTGACCCTAAATTTTGAAGCCAAGAGACAAAGCTATCATATGCAAAAACAATCACTCGATTCGGAGTTGGATAGGTCAGCCAACCATGCGTAAACATCTGTGATTAGTAATCCTTGTGAATTTTCAGATCATGTAGACTAGTGTAAGACCCATATCTCCTATCTCATGTCTCCGCTTGATGTACTCTTTTGGTATGTCGTAGTAGAGACATAGACGAACACTTCTCGTGAAGGATGTTTTAACCTGTTCTTCACCGATTGTTGTCGATTTCTTTTTGGATGTGATAAGGTAAGAGACGGAGGATTCTCAGTCGTCTGAGTACTGATGTAGAAAAGTCTTGTTGCTTGTATTGTTGCTGATCAAAACTTCTAGTTGAGGGACGTTCTTGTGTTAAACCTTCAAAAATGAAGGAGTTGTCAGTCCCCAAGTGTGACTCACTTGGATCTGCTATCTGGAAGAAGGTAACTTTTGGTGTCATCACAGGTCTATGCTTCCGAGAATTCGAGAGGATATGGGAAATCATGAAAGTTGGAGCCTTCCTTCGTTGTCGTTAAAGTGCTGGGGCGAGCATCTGAATTGAAGTTGGATCCATCATTGTCGTCCGGGCTGTTGAAATGCAACAGAGCTGTTTTTCGATGAAGTCGCAGTGACGCGTCCCTAGAACAAGTCTGAGAGCGGCTGACTCTGACTTTAATTGTTGATGCGCCCCTGAGGGACAGATACTCTCGTATACTTATTTAGGACGATGCTTCAAATAACGTTCATATGTGGAAAAGCAGTTTAACAGGGAGTGTGCCTATTGAATTTCCTAATGCGAGTATTGGCGTTGATTTCTATTTCGACAGGATCCTCCTTGGGACGTGTATGTTATCTATCTTGGATGAGGTTTCCAATGCCATGGATAAGAATGAGGAGGGTTTAAAGTTCTAGAATGGTAGTTAGAGGAAGCATACCTCTGAACAAATCGAGCCAGTCTTTAAAGACTCTCTTTTTTATTGGGTTTATGAAATACTTTATGGTTTTTGGGATAGTAGGTAGGCTTTGACAAGTAGTTTGCAAGAGTTTTTATTTTCTAAGATAAAATATTGAAAGGGATCGGCTTCGCATTAACATCACCTAGTCATAGTAGGGTTGGTCCCTCGATCGAGTCCCCAAGCCTCGGTGGGACATGGGATAACCGGTTGTAAAGAAGGATGTGAATAGAACTTACTTGGTTGAGTCCATAAGTTTTTGATTGAATCCCTAAGCTTTGATGATAATGAGGAACCCGCCTTATTGCTGTGAATCCGTGGATATCTCAGAACCATGTTGTAGTCTTGATCTTCCTTAATGATGTAAAACTTTTCATCTTTAAGGTGAGTAGTGTGGGGAGTCCCTGGTTGTTCTCTACATTGTTCTGGCCAACCATGTCTTCCGAAGGAAGCTTGACTTGAACGGGAGTATTTTCAGCAAGGGATAAGAATTTACCGGATGTAACACGATTGAGAGCAATGAAAATATCCTTTTGTTGTGCCTTTATAGAAGTAAAGAAGCTCGCATATGTACTCCATCAAGGACTGAACTTTTCGGTTGATAGATTCTCCGGAAAAAGTTAAATTTCTTAATCATCTTCAAAATGGGAGGAGGCTGTAGATGAAGCTGGGAATTCCGATCTTGGTATTGCATGGATTTGTTGTTATCTGGGAGCTACACAGGAGCGTGAAGTAGGTACCACCTTGCTGAAGGGACTGGTACCAGAGGGAAGGGACTGAGTGAAGGGACCAGAATGAAATGGACTGGTACCGTGGTTAAGGGACCAGAATGAAACATGACTGGTACCTGAGTGAAGGGACCAAAATAAAACGTGGCTAGTACCTGAGTGAAGGGACCAGAATAAAATGTGACTGGTACCTGAGTGAAGGGACTCGTACTAGAATGAAAGTTTTCCACGTGAAAAGGAAAATTCGAGAATGTGATAGCTGGCTTTAGCTTTTGTTGTTGTTGTTGTAGAGTTTTATCTGGGACATGGAGCAAAGCTTGTCTTTTGCTGGTGCTGAGGCGGAGGCTGAGGTGAATGTTCGATTCGTGATGTTTGCTGAGATGCAGACTCCCTCTTGACCCTTTCGTTCTGACAAGACCTCATGGATGATCGGATGTGGTAGTGCTTACTGACCAGACGGCTGCTCCAACAGAAAAGACGCACTGGGACCGAGAGGAGGCGTCGCGACCAAGAGGAGGCGCCAGGACCAGGAGGAGGCGCTTGGACCAGGATAAGGCTCCGGGACCAGGAGGAGGCGCCCGGACAAGGAGGTACTGCTGAAGTGAGACTGGTCCCTTTTTTCCTTGAAATTGTAAAAGCCTTTCAAGGTCTTCATGAACGACAAGGTTGATCGTTGGCTCCTCGATTGTCCTCTTTTAATGCAGATCTCGTCATTATCTTGAATATTGATTCTGGTACTCTTGACGTTGGTAGGCTTAGAATCGTAGCTTGCTGCAACTGGTGACATATCTATTCTGGGAAGAATTGTTCCTTTAGATTCTTAAGGAAAGTGAATACCTCTCTTGAGTGGTAGTAATGTCTTTCTATGTTATGACAGGAACTTTTGTCTTCGTATCAGATCAACAATGTTGAGCGGTGTTTGGGTGTTCCTAGTGTTTTCAACTGTCGTACAATGAGAAAATCAGAGGTGGGTAACCTCCCGGCAGAGGGATCCTTTGAATTTTAGGCGGGTAGGGAGGTTGGTGTGGATGGACCGAGGATGAGTCCTCCTTTCCATGAACTTCCGTGGTGGTCCTTTGAGTTAGGAATGATATGAACTTCATCGTTAAATCGAATAGGGGATTTCTTTTTACTCTTGAGAGATCCTTTGAGTATTTGACGTTCCAACGTCAGTGATTGTTGTGAAGCTGGTCCTGGTTCGCTCCGTCAGGCAATGGCGTTGTTCTGGGGAGAGACGCTCTGTAAGGGTCTTAAGATAAGTGAGTACCTCTTTCTGGGTAGTGGACATGTCCACCTGAGTTCTGGCGGGGACTTCTTGTATCTTTATCAGATCGGCTATATTGAATGAAGTACGAGTATTCTCAGTGTCTTCAGCGGTTTTGTCACCGAGAGGAGGTGTAATAGTAGAATTGGTACGGGGAGGTTCAGTAGCAATACGGGTGTTTTCAGAATCACCACCACCGGTACTACCTGAACATGAGTTGTAACCGCTCCAGACCTAAGATCCACCAATTTTGAAATAATTGAAAATTGACTTTTATAATCGAGAGGTTGATCCCCCATTGTGGTCGCCAATTGTTTTAGGGTGAAAACAAATGTACTGCAAAGTGGTACTTTCAAGTAGGTTCGAGAGATCAAGCTCGAACATGACGAGCCTAAACCAAGAAATGGTCGTTCACGTCCTGCTTCGATTACAAAGATGGAAAGGATTAGGGTAGGTCTTAGGGGAGGGAAGAAAATAAGGTTGAGAAATATCAGTAACGTGTAAAGAAGAATGGATTCTCCGTAGAAGAATCACTAATTCTGTAAGTTTTGTTTTCTTCAGACTGATTGTGTGGTTGTCTCGTTCTATCTTGTTTCCAATAGATACAAATTATTTATTTATAGTTTGAAGAGGATACACACAGATTTCTCGTAAGTCGTGGAAGTTAGGGAGAGATATAGAAGAGATGATTGTGGATATTATAGTGGGGTGGCGCCCGAAAAATAGGGAAGACCTGTCTGACCACTACTCTTCATCCTCTCAACTACTCTGTAACCGCCCACTCCTTGTTACCTTCTTGTTCGTAGGGGTTGTGTCACCACCCACGATGTCGTAAACCACCATACCAATACCCCAATGAGAATCCCCCCATGTTTTGTTTGATATATCATGGAAATAGTGGATTCATAAGCCACTATTGTTTTGATTAAGTTAAGTCGAGTCAAATGACTTGCTATGTCAGTGAGGTAAGTTGTGTGACTCAATGGATTGATGGTCAGACTGGTTATTTTTAAGTCTGAGAAGTTTAATGGTCATGTACTTGCTTGAAAGTAACATGGTATATTTCATGGTTAAGTATTAGCTCAGAAGTGACTTATCGTAAGTCTGAGAGGCATTTTAGACCAAATGTTGTTGAATGCTCCTTGAACAAGGAGACCTACTAGAATTCGTATAAGACTCAATGTATGATCTATATTGAGAACAAAGGCGTATTTCTGAGGAAAGTAGCTAGCAAAACTAACACTAGCTACTTAGCGCAAATAAGAATATTTTATCTCTTTTAGTGTAAAAAGGCTAATGTGTTAACGTCTCAGGAGTAAGACCAATATGCACATCTCCTAGTAAATATTAATTATACTAGGGATATAAAGCTAGTACCAAAGAAGTTTGAAGTTAGCACTTCAATTTCATAGTTAGCACTGACGTTTTAGCATTAACGTACATGTGGCTAAGTCGCTAAGTATGAGTATATTAGGCCAAGAGGCGTATTAGAGCTTGAAACTTATTGGCTAAGTCATGGAGGATTCTAGGGATGCATAGGCCCCTATGGGGCATGCCAAAGAAGCTAAAGACATATTAACCATTTTGGGGCATGCTAGCCTTCGTCTGAAAACGCATAGAAGCTAGGTCCATGGGCGCCAAGGAGAATCCAAGGGCGCCAAGGCTAGGGATGTGGAGACCATGGACGCGGAGGAGAAGCCAAGGGCGCCAAGGATAGGAATGTCACAGCTAGGGGCGCGGAGGCCATGGACGCACTGGAGATATAAATACGCCAAAGGTGTTTGGGCGCCAAGGATGTGACGCCAAGGAAGCTTGGAGACACGCTTGGCTTGGCCGTTAGGGATGCACATGGCTGAGACGCGCTTGAGAGCTTGGGAATATATGAACCTGGATAGGAACCAAGGGCGCCAAGGAGCTAGGAAAGGGCGTCTCGGAGATGGCAAGGGCGCCAGGAGCTAAGGACGCATCTTCGGATGCGCATATGCCTTGTGGCACACTTGTCCACTAGGGTTAGTGCTTAGATTAGGGTTAGCACTTTGGTGCTAGGATTTAGGTGCCAAGGTTATGATACGTTGGCTAAGGCCTTATTAGGCTAAAATGTGCTAGCTAAGACCATTTTTGATTAGTTAGTGCTTCTTAGGTGCTAAGTTTCAGTGTCAGGAAAGTTAGCACTTTTGGCGCTATTGTGGCTAACTGGTGCCAATGCAGTGCTAAGCTAAATAGCTGATGCTATCTTGGTGCTAATATGAGAAAAAAATAGGGTTAGCCTAGATGAAAGGTTCAATGCCCCTTTTTTATGGCATTGCTTTTCAGTTGTGGCGCATCCAAGTGGAGTAACGCGTTATTTATGGCTTATATTTAAGCAAAGTGCTAAAGTAGCACATTTTAAGCTTGAAAGAGTAATTTGAGGAGCATTTGTTGCTAATGAAGCATTAAGCTATAATGTATTTCAGGGTTTAAGCATTGTCTATTCCCGAGTTTAATGGATGTTGCTAGAATATCGATGCACAATCGTGACAAGTTCAAGGAATTCAGCCTTGGAATTTTATGCAACTTGAGACTAGTTCGATATGGCATAAATATTATGACTATTGATGAGGCTACGAGGCCAGTTTAGAATGTTTATAGTTATTCAGAGAAGACTCAAGTTTGCTCTATACTACTGGGAAACCCATTTAGGAGCTTGAGACTTATTATGTAGAGATTATAGACTACATTTTTAACATGGAATGCCTGTAGTCTTTTGTAGAGACTGTATCCTCAATCCGCATGTGGAATATAAGGAGGCATACAATATTTTTTATTTTGAGGTGAAGTCAGAAGTATGCGCACAAGTATGTGCGGATATTTATATGTTCGTGCAACTAGGCAGAAAGGTGATTATATAATTTTAACCTTTTTCAATAACTCACCATCTACAGGTTCTTAAATTTCAAGTAGCTTGGTTGGACAAGCTGTTGAATAAGGTTAAAAGTAAGCATGATCCACGTATGCATCTTTCGTCCTTCGCTAAACTTGAGCAAAATATTGACAACTTGGATAAATCGTCTCAAGAGAAGAGGAATTCCTTGATCAAGATTATCCTTGACGTCTCCACTGCAATGCAGAGGCTCAACAAGCGGAGGCATTCGCGGATCAGGTGCACAAGGAGATTGGAAGGAAGAGGCATGAGCTTGCCGATTTTGGAGGAGTTTGATTTTCTCTCTGTTTCAAGTGTTGTAATATGTTGCGTTTCCTTTGGATTTTGTTGACTTTTCTTTCTCTCTCCCCCCCCCCCCCCCCCCATTTTTTTACCTATGCTTGGGATTTTAATTGCTCAACTCTTATTGTGACGTTTGATTATTTTAAATAGTTATTTTCTATTATGCATTCATGGCATTTATTATGGTTGTGCTTATTTATTAGTGGTGCCTGAGTTTATAGTACTTTATTATGGTGGTGATTGTTTTATAAATAGGGTTTGTACTCCCTTTCTTCATAACATTTTCCTTTCGATGGCTTACCCAGCAGTTTCCACTCTTATTCGTAATTTGGAACAAAATATGCAAAGTCTGATCGAGGGTAGAGTTGCTGCCAAAACACGATGGGAAGAGGAATACGCCACTCATAAAGAGGTGAATAATCGGTAGCATAATGCTCAACTTATTTATCATGTATTTCTGATTCGTGAGTTAGCCGTTGGTGCTTATGAAGCTTCCTTGTGTGCGTTTAACTTGGCAAATGATGAATTGAATATTTCTCAGCACACTCTTATAGAAGATAATGAAACGCGTTAGGAGATCGACCAAGATATCTATCGCACCGACAAGTTGATCCGCGTTCTTCGTGTCACGGGTCTTTAGTTGTGTGATTTTTTTTATAAAAGACGAGCTTTTCTGCTTTCCATGCCTACTGTTCTTGTAATTATGTTTGTAATTAGTTTCGTAATTAAATGCTAAGGTAACTGCTTTTAGATACGTGGTTCATTTATGTTTGCTGGATGGTTCTATTTAAATGTTCCTTTCCGCACTTCCTATTCTTACTTGTTTCATTTATCAATTTCCTTTGTTGGGATATTTTTGCCTTTAGAAAGATGTTTCACGAGCTACATGGGTATACTTTAACTATGGCAGCGGTGGACGCTACCGTCGTGACCTCAGACGCACATAGTGAACTCGAGCGGCTTTTAGTTTTGAAGACCGAGGTTGTAGTGTTGATGACTCATAGGTTAATTCATCGAGCCGCTATGGATTCCGCTTGGGAGGAAGAGTATGGAACATTGGAACTCGCTTGGAAATTTCATACTGAGGATCGCATTATAAGTGATGTCAATTGGTAATGAGGCGCACGATAGGCGTCGTGCTCCTAACTCACAGTATGCGGTTATCGTGCTGATGGTGAAGGAGTTAGACCGGGAGATAGGGGTTTATCGCACAATGCTAGCCAACCAGGATGATTATAGGGGTATGTATAATCCTTTAAGTATTTATAATTTCTAGGAGCATTTAATTTTGTGAAGGTTAAATTGATCACGTGGCAACAAATACTCATTGCTTTTTTTTATTTAAGTGCTTCTTGGTGGTGTTAGTTCCATTTCTCTTCCTCTCCTCTTTTTATTTATCTGTAGTGCTGCTTTCGAATTTATTTTCGGAGAAATATCTCACCGACTTCATGGGTATACTCTGACCATGGTTGTTATGTCCTCTCTTGTGACACCTCTCGAAAAGCGAGATGAATTATAACGACTTCTAGTGTTGAAGGATGAGGTGGGGATACTGATGACTCATAGGTTGATCCATCGTGCCGCTATGCGTGCTGCTTGGAATGAGCAGTGTGAAATACTCTAGCTTGCTCAGAAGGATGAAGCTTCCGGCCGGGTTCTTCATGACGTCCATTGTTTACTTAATGTTGTTGTGACTAAGCATTATGCAGCCGACCAGTTATACGATGAGGCTATGCTTATGATGAGGGACTTCGACCAAGAGATAGGGGTTTGCCGCGCAATGATTGCTAGTCAAAATGATTAGCTTTGAGTCTGTCAGTTTCTTTAGAATATTATAAATGCTCATTAAATGTGATCTTAAATGTTTTTGGTTGGACTTATTTTTGATGCTTTATATATATATATATGTAGCTCTTTACTTATTTGGTTGTTTCATGTTTTGGTCTCATCTTTGTACTTTCTTTCCTTTCGTAATTTGGAACGAAATATGCAAAGTCTGATCGAGAGTAGAGTTGCTGCCAAAATACGATGGGAAGAGGAATACGCCACTCATAAAGAGGTGAATAATCGGTAGCATAATGCTCAACTTATTTATCATGTATTTCTGATTCGTGAGTTAGCCGCTGGTGCTTATGAAGCTTCCTTGTGTGCGTTTAACTTGGCAAATGATGAATTGAATATTTCTCAGCACACTCTTATAGAAGATAATGAAACACGTTAGGAGATCGACCAAGATATCTATCGCACCGACAAGTTGATCCGCGTTCTTCGTGTCACGGGTCTTTAGTTGTGTGATTTTTTTTATAAAAGACGAGCTTTTCTGCTTTCTATGCCTACTGTTCTTGTAATTATGTTTGTAATTAGTTTCGTAATTAAATGCTAAGGTAACTGCTTTTAGATACGTGGTTCATTTATGTTTGCTGGATGGTTCTATTTAAATGTTCATTTCCGTACTTCCTATTCTTACTTGTTTCATTTATCAATTTCCTTTGTTGGGATATTTTTGCCTTTAGAAAGATGTTTCACGAGCTACATGGGTATACTTTAACTATGGCAGCGGTGGACGCTACCGTCGTGACCTCAGACGCACATAGTGAACTCGAGCGGCTTTTAGTTTTGAAGACCGAGGTTGTAGTGTTGATGACTCATAGGTTAATTCATCGAGCCACTATGGATTCCGCTTGGGAGGAAGAGTATGGAACATTGGAACTCGCTTGGAAATTTTATACTGAGGATCGCATTATAAGTGATGTCAATCGGTTGCTTAATGAGGCGCACGATAGGCGTCGTGCTCCTAACTCACAGTATGCGGTTATCGTGCTGATGGTGAAGGAGTTAGACCGGGAGATAGGGGTTTATCGCACAATGCTATCCAACCAGGATGATTATAGGGGTATGCATAATCCTTTAAGTATTTATAATTTCTAGGAGCATTTAATTTTATGAAGGTTAAGTTGATCACGTAGCAACATATACTCATTGTTTTTTTTTTTAAGTGCTTCTTGGTGGTGTTAGTTCCATTTCTCTTCCTCTCCTCTTTTTATTTATCTGTAGTTCTGCTTTCGAATTTATTTTCGGAGAAATATCTCACCGACTTCATGGGTATACTCTGACCATGGTTGTTATGTCCTCTCTTGTGACACCTCTCGAAAAGCGAGATGAATTATAACGACTTTTAGTGTTGAAGGATGAGGTGGGGATACTGATGACTCATAGGTTGACCCATCGTGCCGCTATGCGTGCTGCTTGGGATGAGCAGTGTGAAATACTCTAGCTTGCTCAGAAGGATGAAGCTTCCGGCCGGGTTCTTCATGACGTCCATTGTTTACTTAATGTTGTTGTGACTAAGCATTATGCAGCCGACCAGTTATACGATGAGGCTATGCTTATGATGAGGGACTTCGACCAAGAGATAGGGGTTTGCCGCGCAGTGATTGCTAGTCAAAATGATTAGCTTTGAGTCTGTCAGTTTCTTTAGAATATTATAAATGCTCATTAAATGTGATCTTAAATGTTTTTGGTTGGACTTATTTTTGATGCTTTATATATATATGTAGCTCTTTACTTATTTGGTTGTTTCATGTTTTGGTCTCATCTTTGTACTTTCTTTCCTTTCTGTTTCTTTCTGTCTGGCTTTCTTTTATCATGACGCGTGCTCATTTGGTGTCATAAATTGCTCGTTTGGCTCACATGTCTAGTGCGTTGAGCGTCGCATTTGACCATTTCGACAATGAAAATGGCATTTTCCATTCTCGTTTCGTAGATGATGATCTTCCATTGCAGGAGGCGCGTCATGAGGGTTTGTTGCTTCTTCCTATGTTCTTTGAGCAGCATCGTTATTATCGAAAACGTCGTATTGCTACTTATTTCCAATGTATGGATGTGTATCAATCGGTGCAAGTGGTGGAAGTGGGTATTGACTCGGCTCGAGCGGCGCTTCAAATCTTATCTTAAAGGTGGAGACACGTTCTGGGAGTAGGCTTAGACGTTCAATAGTGCTATAATATTTTCTTTTCTACCAACTCCTCTTTTGTATATGTAACGGCTGGTTAAATTAAAGATATGTCAATTTTCTTGGTTGCGTGTCACGTTTCTTGTACAAATTTTCTGTACAAGGGAACATCTGACATGTCTTTACTCATTTGTGTTTGTGAGTATTGTTATCTTTCCTTATTTTATTTCTCTTTCCTTTTTTTATATGGTGTATCCCACCAAAAGTACTGCTAATACTCGTCGTGTCAGAGTTGTTCAACTAATTGTGGTCGATTTAACACTGGAGATGCGTAATCTTAGGAATAACTTTCTTGAAGCGAATATAAGTGGTTATGCCTGCCTCCTGGAAATATATACAGTTTCATTTTCTGCTAGTCAAGCGTCATACTTGCATAGTGTGGACCTCTATGCCGATGTGTTGGGTTTCCTGCATGATATTTGCACACAACTATTTGAGTCATTTATCAGTGCTCGGCAGGAAATGGATTGTTATGAACGGAAGTTGGAGTATACATTCATGCATCTGAGTCGTGCACGTACTGCTTTGCTTGCTTTTCGTGTTTACCGCAAACTTGTATAAATGTACACACTGTTTATTGGTCAATTTTGATATTTTCCTTAATGCAATCTTGTTACACATATTTTATTTTATTTTATTATCCCCCCCCCTTTTTTTTGCAAGTTGGTTACGTGTAATAGTACTATGTGATTGGTCGAGTAGGGGCACTGTGCTCTTTGTCACGTTTATGGCTATTTTATGCATTCAGATTCTAGGCCGAGCAGGGGCGCTTTTCCCACTGCCACTCTTATGACCGTTGTTATGCTTGGTTTCTTGGTCAATCAGGGGTGTTTTTCCCTCTGCCGCTCTTGTGACCATTTGACGTGGGGTACTTGCTTGGTCGAACAGGGGCGCTTTGCCCTTTGCCGCTCTTATGACCGTTTACATTCTTTGTTTCTTGGTCGAGCAGGGGCGTTTTGCCCTCTTCCGCTCTTGTGACCATTTGATATGGGGTATTGGCTTGGTCGAACAGGGGTGCTTTTCCCTCTGTCGCTCTTGTGACCATTTACGTATTTTGTTTCTTGGTCGACATGGGCGCTTTTCCCTCTGCCGCTCTTACAATTTTAGAAAAAAAATGGAATTAAAATGAAAGATTCCTTTTATTTAAAATATGATGCCTCAATAACATTTCATGTACATGGAATTTTTCACGCGTGGAGACTCATTAGCCACTTACCGTTAATAGGAGTCTTGATTTTGGAACCGTCTATTCATTTTAGATGATAATACCCGCTTTCCGCGGTCTTCTGAATTATGTAGGGTCCTTCCCAATTAGCTGCAAATTTCCCAGCACTCGTATTTTGCTGTACATGTTGCGCAATTTTAAGTACCAGCTCGTCTACTTTGAAAGATTTTTTCTATCCCTTTGGTTGTAATGATTAGCTACGCATTTTCTGTAAGCTTCAGCGAAGCGTTCAGCGCGGGCTCTTTTATCTTCTATAGTGTCAAAGTGATCAAAGTGGATGACTTCATCCAGCATGGTATGAATTGAAATCACGACCCTTGCTGGTGGGATAAAAATTTCTGTTGGTAAGATGGTGTCCTCCCTGTAGACTAGGGAATAAGGTGATGCTCCAGTTGAGTTACGCTTAGATATGCGGTATGCCCATAATGCTAGCGGTAGCTTTTCATGCCACTCTCTATGATGATCGTGCACGGTCCTACTCAGGATTCTTAGGAGGATTTTGTTAGTAGCCTCCACTTGGCTATTCCCCTGAGGATAGTACGAAGCATACGTATGCAACCGAGTATTTTACTGGTCCAGGAGATCGAAGACGCTCTTGTTGACAAATGATTTGGCTTTATCGGCTCTGATGATCATCGAGTCTCCGAACCTGCAAATTATGTGTTCCTTAATGAATGCGGTGATGGTCTCTCTAGCATAATTTTTCAAAGGAATCGCCTCCACACATTTTGAACTATACTCGATTGCGGTGATGATATACTTGTGTCGCTTAGAGGAGTTTGGATTTATTGGTCCAATAAGATCTAATCCCAAACTATTGAATGTCCAAGGTGCAACGATGCTATGCAACTGGATATGTAGCACGTAGATCAACGACCCATGAGTTTGACAACTTAAACACTTCCTCACGTGCACTGTTGTATCACTTTCCATAGTCGGCCAATAGAAACAACCTTCATAAATTTGTAAGAACAGTTTGCGCATCCCTTGATGTTCCACGTCGTGGGACTTGGTCATCACCTCAACTGCCTCCTCTTTATATAAGCACCTCATGATCGCGTTTTCGTAGCTCCTTCTATACAGGATTCCTTCGTTCATGAAAAATCTGCTCGACTTCCTATGGATCTTGAGTGTCGCTTGTCTGTATCCAGGAAGTTTACCATGTTAGATGTAGTCAATGTATGGCTTCCTCTAGTCGCTCTCTTCTTCCATGCATACTTCCGCTGGTTGTGGGGGAGCCTGACAGTCTTTGCAACTGTCTTGGATAGTCGCTGCCTAGGATGCCATGCTAGGTCAATATACTCCGAGTCTTTGTAGTCTTCGATGTAATCGAATATTTCCAGTCTTCCCGCACGACTCCTCGTGTATCTTTTATATTGTTTCTTCCGCCTTTCTTTTGCTCAAGCAACTCACCAGCGACCCCCCTGGTGCTCTGTGGTACAAAGCTCCTCGGATTTTCAAGAATTATTTTAGTATTTTTATCGAGATGACATGTTCTCCATCAAATTTCGCCAGATTTTCCAGGTATATCTTTCGACAATCATCCGCGTCTTCAAAGGCCATATCTTATTTCTACGTGCTCGACAACTCCCTCATTTTCATTGTCACGCTTCCTTCCTCTTCATTGTTTACTTGTATTTTTCCGTGAGTGTATCTAATGCGTCTGTATGCTTGGATCTTCTCCCTATGTGCTCTACCATGTTTAAGCCCATGTCATCCATTAGAATTTGTGCCTCCGCTTGATATGGCGCCAAATGTGCTTTCTTCTCCTAAAATGCCCTTTTTACTTGGTTAGCAACCAGCTTGGAGTCTCCTTTGATCTCTAAACTTCCAAGATCAAGCTCCTTAGCCATTCTAAATCTCATCTTTATATTCAGCGATATTTTTGCTGCAATGAAAATCCATCTTGAAATCATAGGATAAGAGATCTCCCTTTGGGGTTTAAAACACAAAACTAACTCCTCCAAACTTTTCATATGAGGACCTGTCAAATGACATGGTCCATGGCTTTTCTACTTCTTCTTCTACCACTTCTCCTAAAACGCCATCATGAATAAATGTGTCGTCGTTTCCTGGGAAAATCGTTAAACTATCGAAAATTGCTTGGCCACGGACTCCACGAGGCTTCTGGTACCTCAGTTCGAACTCAAATAATTGTAGGAGCCACTTTGCAGTCTTTCCTGTCAGGACTGGTTTCGCCAAGAGGTATGCAATAGGGTTAGTTGTCGCAATATCGATGGTTTCATGTATTAAAATATATGATCTTAACTTTTGTGTCGCATATATCAATGCTAGACATGCTTGCTCGACCTTTGGAAAACACAGCTCAGCGTCTTTTAAAACTCGACTAACATAATAAATGGGCGACAAGTTTTTATTTCCTCTATCCTGCGCCAATACTGCGCCTATTTCCAGGTTTGTGAATGCAGTATAGAGGTAGAGAGGCTCTCCCTTGACGGGTGGTCGGAGTACTTGGGGACTGACCAAACATTGTTGGAGTTTTTCAAAAGTACCCCACTGAGTTTCTCCCCATTCAAAACTAGTGATTTTCCTTAGCATCTGGAGGAACGCGGTTAGGAGTTGGGTGAGACCTGGGATGAAACGTCTCACTTATAATATCCTTCCGATAAAGTTTTGCAAATTCTTTACATCTTTGGGAGTCGTCATTGGTGTTATGGATTTGAATTTATCGGGTCGACTTGTATTCCCTCATTTGTTACTATGAAACCTAAAAATTTGCCCGAAGTCACCCCAAAAGCGCATATCAGCGGGTTCACCTTTAGTTTGAATCGTCGGCATTGTTCAAATGCTTGTCTTAAATGGGTAACATTATCTTCCCATGTTTTTGACTTGACCATGATGTCGTCCACATATACCTCGATTATTTAATGCAAAAGATCATGGAAAATTAATGTCATCGCCCTCTGATAGGTGCCTCCGGCGTTCTTTAATCCGAAGGGCATGACGACATAGTATAAGTTGCCATATGGTGTTTGAAACGCTGTTTTGGATGCGTCTTCAGTCGTCATCCTGATTTGGTTGTACCGGCTGAAGTCGTTCATGATCGGGAACATTATGTGTCCTCTATAGCATTTATACGCAAAAGTGGGAAGTCGTCTTTCGGACATGCTCGGTTGAGGTCACGTTAATCTATGGGGCATCTGATTTTTTCCATTCTTTTTTACCACTGGTACAACATTATCCAAACAAGTGGGATGTTGGATGGGCTTTATGAACTTGGCATCCAACTATTACTCTACCTCTTCCTTGATTGCCAGGATGGTTTCTTGTGGGAAATCGCGACCTCTTTGCTTGACTGGTCAAAATTCGGGTGATACAACCAGATTATGTGCGATGAGGTTGTTATACAGACCCGACATCTCATCATACTTGAATGAAAATACGTTTTTGTACTCATCATACTTTATGTCTCTTTACGCCTCGTTCACGGATAATAGCCTCTTCGGCTATTCCTGAGGGTGACTCCGTTATTTATTTGTCGAGGAGGACATGGCATATTCCTGCTGGGTCTCGGGAGCCCCCTCAGCTAATTTCTATAAGCGGTATACGTGTCCCCCTTCTGGTTTAGAGAAACGTCGGAACTGGGGGTTTCCTTGTAGCTTTTGCTTTTTCGAAGGAGAATTGACCGTCATCCATGATGGGCTGAATACTAATTTTACGATCTTCTCCGTGGGAGTCGTTTCATCTTCCCATTTCGGAAGTGGGTAGGTTGGATTTCTGGTACCTCTTCCGACTCTTTTGGTACATCGTAGAACACCGCTTCTTCCGTGTATGCTTTTTCAAGTCCAAAAGGATTGTGGGTCGCGGAGGTTCGGTACTGATTTTCTCTTATGTTCGTCTTTACACATTGGTGGTAGGTCGAGGCTACCACTTTATGCTTGAGAAACTATCCACGTAAGAGTAATACGTAGAAATTCATGTCATCCTCAAGCACATAGAAAGGGGTGAGAGCCCTTATCGGGTCGATCCTCATCATCAGGATAACAACGCCTATAACTGTTTGTGCATTTCCCCCGAACCCTTTTACCGTGGTTGCATGCATCCGAATGGCCGAGCTTTATACGCCGAAGAGCTCCAGGGTATGAAGATAAATTAGGATCAATGATGCGCCTCCATCTATAAAATCCATTTTCAGTTGTTGCTTGTTAATAATTATCATGAGGTAAAGCGTCCTAAGATGTTCTCCCGGGTAGAAGATATCTTCGTTGTTGCTTACCAGCCGTTATGGCTGCGATGGCCTATGATGCTTCCCGCGTCTTGTTCTCGCTGAAGCCTAGCGAGTCAAAGAATTGTTAAGCCAGGATTGTTTTCACAAATTTACTCGTTATGCTTTCAGTACTGTAAAATATTGTAGCTTATTCTTCCGCTTCACACACCTCTTCAGGATTCGTTTCCCAAGGTTTCCAGGTATCTCCTGTCGGATCGCATGATAGCATCATCACCTGGTGTTGAGGAAGCGGATTTCCGTTGATTGCTTGATTACCTAGCCCGATTTCTCTCGTGTTTCTCTTCCGGTTGAAAATGCCTCGGAGGGAGAAGCATTCTTATGTTGGATGGTCCACTCGGCGATGGTAATGGCAGTATCGGGCATTGCCTTTGTCGACTTTGTTGATGTCTAGTACTAAAGGTAGGAACATAACTTTGTGGTTTGTTACCCATTGTTCGAGCAGTCCAATGATTTGTTCTCAGCTGTAGGGAATGGGTGGTAGCTGATTCAGATCTGTCCTGGGCCCTTTGCTTCCTCGACCCGTGTTGTAGGGATGGATTGAAGAAGGCCTCCTTGTGTCTTGATTAGTCATCGTGCGATTACTGAATGTTTGTGTCGACACGGTATTGACCGAGTTTTGCTAGGTATGATCTATGATGATATGGGCATAATTTATATATTTTTATCGCATAACTTATATTTTCTAATATTTATAATTATACTAATTTATAATTTTTATGCTCTTATAGGTGGTACGCGTAAAACAGAACTATTGATGAAACACGGCTAAATGGACTTACCTAGTCGTTCTTGTAATCTCAGACTCACCTAGTCTAAGGTGGAGGCGAACAAAGTGAGCACGTGAAGTGAAAGGAAGAGTGGCTCGGTTGGTTAATTTAGCCTGGTTCTGGTTATGTGAAAAAGAGGTGACGTGTTGAAAAGGGAGTAGTTTGCTTTTGGTTTGAAAATCTGACAGAAAAGTCTGGTTGAAAAGAAAGTTGACGTGGCAATAAAAGAGTAAGAAGAAGAGAATGTGGGACATGACAAAAGAGGGGAGTCTTCTCTTTTTAATTGTTTTCTAAAATCTCAAACGAACAGAAGAGAGAGTAGTAGGTTCTCTTTGATAACACGTGATACAAAGGTGGGTACCAAGAGTAAGGTGACGTGGCGTGAAAAGTGTGGGTTTTGCGTCAGAGGGTAAAAAAGAAAATAAAGAGAGTATAAAAGAAAGATAGAAAAGAGGAGAGAGGTGGACAGTTTTTGGTAGGCGGACTGAGAAGCTAGGTCATAGAAAGAAGTTCTGGTTGGTGGAAAAGGGAAAGAGGTTGTAGAGTTCGGTGGAGAGAAGGGGGACAAGGTCTGACGGAAGAAAAGAAAGAAGGTGATGTTGGCTCAGTAAACAAACAGAAGGGAATAAAGTCAGACGGTCACCGGGTTTAATCTCCTCTTTACTTTTGTTATTCTTTTTTATGGGTTTTGAGAATCAACAGCCATATCCTATTAAATTTTATAACTAGTATTTTATATTTAAAAGTATTTAAAATTTAAGGCTAATAAAATTAATTTATATAACAATAGATTATTATGAATGGTATATATTAGTTCTTGATTTTGTTTATTAATTTAATGATGAAATTAGTTATTGTTTCACCGGTTTGTATAATACAGTAATATATGCGAATAATTAATAGGATCGTAAATAGATTTATCTAATTATTTGATATTTTATGTTTGGGTTAAATCCTTTGATGGGATATGTTTAGAATAGTCAGGTATTATTTGTGAACTTATATTTAGTTTCGTATAATTTTCTCACTAATACAATTTGATGGTTCATGCTTGGGTTTAGTCTTTTGATATGACATGCTTAGGATATCTCAGTGATATTTGCAACTCTAATATATATAATAGGTGATGTCGATAGAACGAACAATAAATTAATATTCAGGATTATGTTTATTTTCAGTAATATATATTATAAAAAGTAGTGGTGTTTTCCTCGGGGATAAAAAAAGATATCAAACGGCCAGGAATGATCCGGGGGTCCCATCCAACGGCCAACATAATCCTGATGGAGTATTTTTGATCCTACGGCCAGGAAATTTCGGATAATGTTAAGTGTGTAGGTGTGGGTGAACAAAATAGGGGGAGGGTGACTCTCTGGGTTTTCTAAGACCGTCGAGACATTCTCGTTGTTCCTGGCCGTTGGATCTCAAGCCCTAAAATAATCTTTTTAGATGCTGAAAAGGGATTTTTTAACCAAATCTTCCCCATTTTTACTCCCGCACAAGAGCCCTAAATTTTTATTTATCTCTGGGTTTTTTTTCCTGATTCTTCTTTGGTTCTCTGATGTAGTTTCCTAAATTTAATTATATTGTTTGCGGTTTGTTGATTTTTTAGGTATTTTACAGGTGAAAATAGAATCAGAAAGATGTGAACCTTTTAGGGTTGCATAAAAGTAAGAGATTTGAAGAAGAAAGATGATGGAGAGGTATAAAAGAAGAAGGTAAACATATAGAAACCCTAGAATTATATTGTTTTTTTTTTCTTCTTTTAGTTATTTTTTTATGAATTAAATTTTGATATATTTTTTTGAGGTTTGCTTAGCAAAAGTGGGAGACAAAGCGAGAGATGGTTTTTTCTTCTGAATCACCTTTCATACAGTGGTATCCTTCGAGGGTTTGTAATTGGTAGGTTGCATCAAAGCAAGGTGGGTTTTTTTTAACGGTAAACTTTTGTTACTGCATAATACTACCTCCGTTTCTAAAAAAATGTTACTATCACTTTTTTATTTTAGTCTAAAAATATGTCAAATTAAAAAAGTGATAATAACTCTTTTCCAGAAACGGAGAGAATATGATTTTAGTATTTTGTTCCTAAACTCTAATTTATTTCATCATTGGGTTTTGGTTATTAGTGAGATATGAATTGGTGTAACTTATTACTTTGGGTTTTCAAAGTATGAGAAATCTAAGTTATTAAGAAACCCAAGTTCAAAGTATGAGAAGATTAAACTTCTCATGTTGTCTTTTGATATCTTTCCAGCACTTTGCTGATGACATAGGTTTGTTATTTGAAAAAAGGTTTTTGGGTTTAATCTTTCTCAATAGACGAACCAATTACTGGGGTTTCATAATATGTTGTTTATTGTTTGAGAATAGGTTTTTCCTTTTCAGACTTAAAATCAGTATGGGAGTATGTTACTTGGGGCTGATTAGGTATTTTTGATTTTAGACGCCAATTGAGTTGAAGCCTGTTTGATTTATGTTTTGTTTTCATTAACAATATGTCATTGTTTGATTTTTGCAAGAAAATATGAAAGTTGGGCTTGATATAACTGAAGTTTTGTTGATATTAAAAGGCATCTTCTAGCTGCTTTTAACCCTTTTTGTCTCACTTACATTTCTTATATCAATCGACCAAGAACGATTTGTTTGTCTAAATCGTGGAGTTTTTTGTTATGATGATTTAGAAATTAGGAATAAGAAGCTTGGTCAAGTGAATGCGGAAAATCCTCAATTGCTACTAAAAAATCCACACGAAATTCTCCAGGTAGGGTTCTTTATGTTTTATCTCTTTATCAAGATTTCTTCAAATCTCTTTCATATTTTCATTATAATTTATGATTGTATTATCATTTGAGTAGTATGTTCCTAGCTCATTTGAGTAGTATGCTCCTAACTAAACATTCTTTGAGGATATCAATACTCGGTAGACCTATCCGTTTTGTGGATTTCGGTGATGAAACTCTCCCATCTCAGGCACGTCTGAAGTGGAAAGTGTTCCAGCATGAATTTGTTTTTCCATTCTTTCTTAAATTCCTATTGTTCTATGATCAGGCACTTGGGGAAATGGTCCTTAGGTTCTGGTCACGAATCAGGAATTGTTGTTTCCGCTGTTAACAATACTAATTGTTTATACCATTTGTCATGTTTAGTTTTAATATGTTTTATGAACCAGGCATGGATCTTACATGTTGTTTAGGACGGGATTTAATTAGTTGTTAGTATCCATCAACATTAGATAGTGTGTTTAAAACTTTTTAAATACTGATCACCATATAAGTAATAGCTTTTGTACCGTTAATAATATTAATTGTTTAGGAAACCCGTACAAAGACTAATTTTAATAGCTTCAAATGTTTAATATGCATGCAAAAACCATATAAGTAATAGCTTCGGAAACCCATGCAATGAGTAATCGATAGACGCCTAGAATATATTATTTAAATATTAATTTTTTATGTTTTTTATTATTTTTATTTATATTTTGTATATATTACGTTTGTTTTGAGTTTTATAGGTATTTTTGAGTCAATGAAGAAAAAGAATAGAATTAGGAGCTCAAGATATTATTGGAGACGTTTGGTGTTGATGGTGTTGATGGACTCAAAGCTAACAAGGCTACAAGCTTATAAAGGGTGAAGAACAAGATATTACTAAAGGGCAGCCAAGTGGCAAAAGTATTACTATTAAGCGGGAGGGTGTCCAGTATCCAACTGTTATGGGTGCATGAATCTATTTTCACTCTATAACCCAAAATTAGCCTGGCCATTTTAAGGGCTACCCAAAACTAATTTGGGGCTATTAATAAAACAAAATAAGGTCATTATGAAGTAATATCAATACATCCTTTATCCATATATATTTTTAATGACTAATCTACTCTTGCTTAATTAGTGTTAATATTGATTAATTAGTTAATTAATTTGGTTAATTGAGATAGAAAATGAGAGTATTTTAGATTGATTTTTTTGAGTTATAGTTTTGTACAATCGGTAGTCTCGTGATTTTTATTCCTACCGATTGTACATAATTCCCAGATTGATTTTTTTTTATGTTGATGTCATAATCGGTAGTTTAATAGAGTACCATAACTACCGACCATAGGTGTCACCCCAAAAATGAATTTTTCAAAACTTACAAAATTTTTAACTCTTCACCTTTCACAATCGGTAGAAATTAAAATTTTATATCTACCGATTGTAGCCATAATCGAATTAAACTTTAAAACTTTAAAACTTTGTAGTCGGTAGTTTAAAGACCAAATTTATCTATCGATTATAATGGTTTTTTGGTCCAGGACTTTTCTTGTCATAATCGGTAGTTAGTGAACATAAATAACTACCGATTATGAATAATCGGTAGTACGGGAAATTAATAACTTCCGATTGTATTTAATCGGTAGTTTAGAAACATAGTTATCTACCGATTATGTAGATTGTACTTAACATCTAACTTCATAATACTATTTCAACATCCGAAGAAAAACTTGTTCAAATAAACTTACTACATATTGTTCATTAAATTTGTTCAAAAAAACTAAAAACATCCGAAAAACGAAATAAAACACATCATAGAAATTCAAAGTGATCAATCTCATTGATCTCATGAAATTCTTCTACTCCATGTTACTCTCGACTTGGTCCTAGTTTCAACTCGCTTTTTCTTCTTCTTCTCCTTCCCTTTAGGATCAGCAACAACTTCATCATCCTCAACTGGACCTATGTACTCTACAGCTTCGTTGTAGTATGGGTTTATGCCTGAGAAGTATTTCTCCCTGAAAAAGAGTCGAGGATCAAAATACGAATCGACCTCTATCCTTCGATTCATTTCTGCCTCAGATCCTTCATCCGAAGATGGAACTTCAACGTAGTTGAAGAGATTGTCAGGACCGTTCCACCAACAATCAGGATGATTCATCATTTGTGAGAAATCCGGATCATCCAGCATCATTCGATATATTTGTACATCAGAAACTCCTTTCGGCAAATTGAAAAGAGGACGAGAAAGCAATTCAGCCTTTCGAGACGGAAAAAGACCTTCATCTTCATCCATAACCCTAATCAACATACCCAAACATTGATTATTAACTAACTACACAATAGCTATTATAAAATAAACAAAAGCACACAATCGGTAGTTAAAATTATGAAATATCAATCGATTACACATAATCGGTAGGGCGTGTTTTCAGTAAATGTCTGATTATATAATCGGTAGATAAAATTATGCAATACCTACCGATTGTGCATGATGTTCTTCATGAATGTTGAACTCGAGGCATAATCGGTAGATAAAGTTTGCCAGATTTCTACCGATTATGCGTTGTTTTTGAAAATTATAAAAAAGAATTATCATGATTTCTTCAAAGTAATGACTAAAAACATAAAAGTTGGATGTAACTTACTTTTATTTTCCCTTCTTTGATTGTGTAGGAACATTTTTTGGTCGTAGGGGAAGTTCATCGGAATCGGTTGACGAATGATTTCAATGATTTTGGACTCCTCTATCACCATCTTTTCCTTTCCCTTCTTTGATTGTTTAGGTAAAGATTTTGGAGCCATTTTCAATGGAGAATGAGAGTAAAGGGAGTAGAAGTTTAGTCATGAATCAGTAGAGGAGAAGAAATGAACGAGGAGGATGTTTTAGTCGTGAATAGGTAGAGGTAGAGGTAGAGAAGGAAATGAGAAGAAAAAGAGGCGTGAATAGGTAGAGAAGAAGAAGAATTAGGTTTTGGTTTCTGTTTATAAACCAGGCGTTTTACACTATTATTATATTAATTATCATTTTACACTGTCTTGGAAAATTCCTTTCATCTTTAACGGAGTGGACGAACATTAAACGGGTTGAATCTGTCCATCACCTTAATGATATTGAAATGAGCTTCGTAACAGTAATTTTATTGTTTCCATCGTCACCTTCCTCGAGAGATCTCGCTATAATTTCATCATTAGTTTCACCCCTCAAACGATATCGATTGACAAGATAAGTTAAATTCACAAATGGATCAACTTCTCTGCCTATAGAATGAAATCGACAAAAAAGATCATCTTTATTACGGTTATTGGGGTTCCCGGTGTCAACACAAAAATGTTCGTGAACACTATCCAAATAACTCATACTCATTACACCATTTTTCCTACGTTCCTCTCCTCGCTTCGGATAGAATTGCACATAGTGCCTACATACGATAAATCTTCCTCTACCGTGAACGGTTGAGCCATTAATCTATATGATTATTTCTTCGATGTTGGAGAGTTAAAATGTATTGGAGGTGCTTAAATGAGAAGAGGTCACCCTCCTTATATAGATTAGAGTCTTAAAGGCTTTTTTTCAAAAAAAAAGAACTGTTGAGGCCTGGTGTAACAAGAGTGTACAGAAAATATATACACTAAGTTCGTACGAATATTAACAATCGGAAGTATTGGGATCACCATTATCTACCGATTTTAACAACCGGTAATCTAACAAATATATTTACTACCGATTATAATGTGTTGCCCCAAATTGGATAATCGAAAAAATTATCAAATTCCAACATTTTGAACATGCATAATCGGTAGTTTAAAAAATTCTTAAACTACCGATTATAATGTGTTGCCCCAAATTCGAAATCGAAAAAATTATCAAAATTCCAACATTTTGAACATGCATAATCGGTAGTTTAAGAATTTTTTAAACTACCATTATAATGTGTTGCCCCAAATTGGAAATCGAAAAAAGTATCAAAATTCCAACATTTTGAACATGCATAATCGGCAGTTTAAGAATTTTTTAAACTACCGATTATAGTGTGTTGCCCCAAATTGGAAATCGAAAAAATTATCAAAATTCCAACATTTTGAACATGCATAATCGGTAGTTTAAGAATTTTTTAAACTACCGATAATAATGTGTTGCCCCAAGTTGGAAATTGAAAAAATTATCAAAATTCCAACATTTTGAACATGCATAATCGGTAGTTTAAGAATTTTTTAAACTAACGATTATAATGTGTTGCACCAAATTGGAAATCGAAAAAATTATCAAAATTCCAACATTTTGAACATGCATAATCGGTAGTTTAACAATTTTTTAAACTACCGGTTATAATGTGTTGCCCCAAATTGGAAATTGAAAAAATTATCAAAATTCCAACATCTTAAACATGCATAATCGGTAGTTTAATAATTTTTTAAACTACCGATTATGTATGTTGCCCCAAATTGGAAATTGGAAAAATTATCAAAATTCCAACATTTTGAACATGCATAATCGGTAGTTTAAGAATTTTTTAAACTACCAATTATGTTTGTTGCCCCAAATTGAAAATCGAAAAAATTATCAAAATTCCAACATTTTGAACATGCATAATCGGTAGTTTAGGAATTTTTTAAACTACCGATTATGTATGTTGCCCCAAATTGGAAATCGAAAAAAATATCAAAATTCCAACATTTGAACATGCATAATCGGTAGCTTAAGAATTTTTCTAACCTACCGATTATGTATGTTGCCCCAAATTGAAAATCGAAAAAATTATCAAAATTCCAACATTTTGAACATGCATAATCGGTAGGCTAAGAATTTTTTAACCTACCGATTATGTATGTTGCCCCAAATTGAAAATCGAAAAAATTATCAAAATTCCAACATTTTGAACATGCATAATCGGTAGGTTAAGAATTTTCTAACTTACTGATTATAGTGCAAAATGTGTCCAGGAACAGGCAGTTCCATCGGTAAGTGTAATCGGTAGATATTTATCTATCGATTGTATAGCACTAACATAATCGGTAGATTGTTATCTACCGATTGTTGATGAACATACTTAATGGTAGGTGATGCGAACCACTTATCTACCGATTATAATATAAAATTTCAACAAAATAACTTGGTAAAAATAATTCTCTTGCAAATCAATTGATAACTCACAAAAATAACATAAAATCCTTTCAAATGTTAGAAAATTAAACACCAGTAATGTTAAACACCAAAGACATATCCATAAAGTAAACAACCACAATCTAATTTCTAATTCTTTTGGTTTTGGTACGAGGACGACGAGTACCATGGGCTAACAGTCTTTCAGCATCAGCGGCATTGGCTTCACCCTCAGGGACATTTGCTTCAACATCAGCACTCGATGAACCGCGAGATCTTTTAGTGTGCTTTGCTGCTACCCTTTTAGGCTTATTCGCATATTTCTCCCCAAACTTGTTAGCATAGGCTTCATTATCAATGTTGTCAATGAGGTCTTTATGCTCTCTCATCATCTTCTCAATTGATGGAGGCACTCCAGCATTTATGCACCTAGCTATCTTCTTTGAGAAAAATGCAAACCTTTTTTTCTATTTTTAGGCAATAACAATCAAACGATTATTATCTAAAATATTGAGCCGTAATACTAAAATCAAAAGGAAATAACATTACGTACAAGCCTTTTATAACCAGAGGGTTTGTCTTTGATTATGCAAGTATATTCGGACACCCTGGTGGTCTTTCCTTTATCTTCACGGATCACATGAAGATGAGAATGATGTCGGTACCATACCATATACCGTGGATATGCATCATCACCTCGGTTGACATGTCTCCTCTCGTAGATTTCTCGACGTCCAATTTGAACCTGCTGTACATGTGACTCATAGGTTCTTCTTGGAAATAACCGAGTTGACGCATCACCCTAGAAGCATTGTACATGACATATCCAGTGGGATGCCACAAGGGTCCATAGTAGAACGACAACTCAGACCTTCCCGTTATATGACCACTAGCGCGGTCTTCCCTGTATGGATCAAAGCATACATCTTTGGACGCCATCGAGTCTAATTTCCTCCTCAAATATATCAACTCCTGCTCCTTAGACCTTGAATGGTTGTTGTCAAAGATGTATTTTGTTTTGGGGTGTTCCTTTCTCCCATGCCGGATTCTCTTTGGCCAACTTGAGGGACGGGAAGTGGTCATAGATCCATGTCAAGTGTACATATCAAACCAAGTATGAGAAAATTGATTCTTAAAAGAGGAAAAAATAAATAATAATCAAACCATCAATAGAGTTACCAAAATACTTGTAATAGGCTCACGTTCCCGGCAATTTGGATAGTTAATTCCCTCGATGCCTTTCTCAAATCTTCCATCAAGAACGCATGACATGCGGTGCCCAACGAATAGTCACGAACTTTGTTTAGGGGATGCAAAAGTTGTAGCAGGTTGGAGTCGACCCGGTTTCCACTAGCATTGAGGAAAATTACACATTCCAAAACACAAAGAAGATATGCAGTGGATGCAGCATTGATCTGGTCATCGCTAAACTCTGGATTGATCTCTTCTTTAGCCTTGGTGCCTTTGAACATTTTCATCAGTTGAACCATGCTGAACTGCCTGGTTTTGTAAGGAAAGCACCGTTGGAATTCTTCGTCGGATGTCGCTCGATCCCAACCAAGGCACTTCTCAGTGTAAAAATAAAGTTGTTCCCAGCTTAACTGCTTCACATAATCAAACTTCACCTTCGTACCATGGTCAGTGAGACTTAGAATCTGTACCACATCATCGGGGGTGATCGTCATCTCTCCCCACGGTATGTGGAAGGTATCGGTCTCAGGATACATCCTCTCCATGAAGGCTGATACCGACACCCGTTCATGATGTAACATTGAATTCTCGACAGCCGTAGATAACCTTGAGTTCAATATAATTTGCTGGAACCGTTACTCACCATCTAACGACCAATCTTTCATCTTTGTTGGTGCAGGTGTAGGTTTGAGTAGACAAACCACATCAAAATGGTCTTAATATGCACGACGAATTAAAAAACAATTATAATAACAGTTAACACTTCTACGAATAAAAAGACAATATGTTAAGAATGGTGTTTTATAATTATTACCTCAGTTGAGTAAATTTCTTTCGCCCAAGAGTCTTTGTACCCAAATAATAGATCTCCTCAATCTCTTGGTAACCCAGGGATTTGGCCTTCTTGAATACCCTCCATCTTCAAAGAGGCGGGGACCTTGTGTCCTCCTTTCTTCTTAGCTGGCTTCTTTGTACCACTTGGTCCTCCTTCATCTTGGTATCTATCTTGTGGAGCACTTGGTTCTCCTTCTTCTTCGTTTCTACTTCTTGGAACACTTGGTTGAGTTCCTTCGGTGATAACAATTCCGCTAGCGCTCTTTTGTCTTCTTGCACTAGCAGTTACTTTCTTACCCCTTCATGACGAGGCCCCGAAATAATTGTATCGTGGGAATGCTTAGATCGTCTTTCCCTTCTTTGATACAAAAGAAATAATAATTATTTCCAACAAGGCACCGGTTAATCACTACATAATCGGTAGACAAAGTACATTAAACTCAACCGATTGTTCATAATCGGTAGTCAAAAAAACAAAGTAACTACCGAGTGTGCATAATCGGTAGCTCGGGCTCTACATTATCTACCGATTGTGCATAAAAATGGAATAAAAATGTCTAAGTTATGGACACACATACAACCGGTAGTTACATAAAAAGATTAACTACCGATTATGACTAAATTTGGGTCCAGGAATATAATCGGTAGTTAGTGACTAAATATAACTACCGATTATGATGTATGTTTTGAGGAATCACTAACTTTCATAATCGGGAGTTTAACCCTATACGAAACTACTGATTATGTGTAAATTTGGGTCCAGGAATATAATCGGTAGTTAATGACTAAATATAACTACCGATTATGTAATATGTTTTGAGGTTCCTCACTAACTTTCATAATCTGGAGTTTAACCCTATACGAAACTACCGATTATGCCTAAATTTTGGTCCAGGAATATAACTGGTAGTTTATGACTAAATATAAATACCGATTATGGTCGATGTTCATGAGCAATGAAAAACACTAACATAATCGATAGTTAAATACAAACACGAAACTACCGATTATGACAAATAACCTAACACCCTAGATATTTTATTCACGATTTCATTCGATTAAATCAAAATAAAAACCCTTACCTTATTGGAGCCATTACAAAGTTCTGGAGAGTCTGATTTTTGGAATCAGTCTCCGTTTCTAGGTCATCATCTTCGTGTTCTTCACTATGTTCTTCAACGATCTCTCTATTTCTTACTCTCTCGGTAAAATCCGGCCAGTTAATATTAGCAGGTTGACGGGTTGTTTGCTTTTTTCTTGCCATTTTTAGATTGTAATTACGACGATGAATTGGTTTACGATTATACGATGAATTGGTTTACGATTAATCGGTTTACGATGAATTGGATTGTGCCACAATCGGTAGTTTGAAAACAAAAGAAGAAGAAGAGAAAACAGTGAGTGATAATCGGTAGAGAAGAAAGTGAGAATGGTTTAGGTTTAGATTTTAAAATTTTATTAGTGAAAGGGTTAATGGTAATTGTTTGATTACTGAGAGGGTATTTAAGTATTTTTATATACCACTAGGTTATCCCATAGCCACATCTATGGGATGAGTTTAAAATAGTAGCCTCAAATTGGTTTTGGGTAGCCCTCAAAATGGCCAGAAAAATTAGGTCTAGCAGATGGGATTTTCAATCTCTTCTCCAGTTCACACCGGCCCTTACCAAGCTTCATTGTCAGTGTTAACACAGGCTCGATGATTTTAAAAGACAATGGGTTAGGTTAGAGGTGAGGCATAAGTTCAAATTTTGTGATGAATTTGTTTCTAGAACAGAGAAATACGGAAGAAGACCAAGACTAGTTTGCTTCCAGGGAGGAGGAGAAATTCGAAGTTTGAGACCAAAATTACAAGAGAGAATTGAACAACGAGAATGAAAAGAACATTGGGTTCAGTCTTGAAGAATAACTGCTCGAGAAAGAATGAAGAAGAATGGGTAATTGATTACAAGGGTGTTGGCGTTGTTGATTTACGTTTTACTTGAAGTTGAGCAAGATGGGTTACTGGCAGGCTTTATAGTATTGTTGATGGTGTTGGCTAGGATCGAGATAGAGAAAGAATCGGTGTTATTTAATTGAGAAACACTAAATTCTGTCATGAGTTTGTTAGTGATTCAAGAATGGGAATTTGATACTGTTGAATGATATGGGTGTGTTTGAGTCTGTTAATGAAAAGTTATAAAATTGGTTTATCTCGAATTTGTATTCAACAGGGAATAAAGGTGGAGCTGTAGTGAGTGTGGATGTTTGAAAAAAATAGGGACAATTGAAGAAAGTTGGGTTTGCGACGAGAACAACCATAAAGAGTTTGTCGTGGACTGAATTGATGTGTGTGTGTTAATTGTGTATGAATGAACTCATTATTGCAGGGAAGGAGTTTGGAATGGTCGGAATTACAACTAAATTGTTGCCTGAATAACCAAAAAAGATGCACATTATGTGCTTGATAAAATGCTACAAAGAGAAACCGTGAAAATTGAAATAGCTGGTTAGTTCAGGATTAGCAACAGAAAGTGGGTTTAAACTGTTTTGGGCTTAGTGAACTTGGGCTTTGTGATTTGGTTTAAGAGATTCTTGGGCATGACCAACTTAAGAAATCAAAGAGTTAGGGTTTGATTAGGAAAGAGAGTTCTATTCTAAGAAGGTTTCTACAAAATAGAAAGCTATATAAGAGCAATTTGAACAAGAGGGAGAAATATCTAGGTTTTCACCTAGTTCTCTTCTCACCTCTTCTACTTCTTTTTGTAGGTTTGCGCAAGGAAGATTTCTCGACGTCTAGGGTTTGCAATTTATTTCTTCAATCCAATTTTGTGAACTCCACTTATTATGAGTAGCTAATTTTCTTTTATTGTTTAGGGAATAGTTGAATTTTATAATACATCATTCTTTAATTAATTCATTAGTTTTGTCTCAATATTATCGTTCATAATTCACTGCAAATATCGTCATGTAAGTTTGAGTGCTTGTTTTGTCGAGTGGCCAATTGTTTGAACACACATTCATATCTATAGATAATTTAGGATTTATTATACGCAAAAGTGATACTCCTTGAATATAAGTAGCATAATTGTGGTTATTGCTTGTAATAATATATCCTAGTAATCACAAGTGGATCATGACCTTTGTTAAATTAAATTAATGCGCTTTCCACGTTCAATTATATTGATTAGCCTAATTTCATAATCTTAATGTTCCTCGGGAATTAAACTTGATTAGTGTTTTCTATAGATTAGGTTGTTCTCTTGGTAGAATTCATATTCGCATCTTTTTAATGTGTTTGTTGATGACTTGAGGAAATTTGAGGGATATTCTTGCGATCAAGGTATTCTAGAGATTTTGATAAAACGAGATTAAATATCAATTCTAATTGTTAATACAAGAACATGTTTGTAAATAAAAATAAAACATTAACCAATATTCTCAACTCTTTGATTCTTTTCTAGAATTTTCAAGTTTTCTTAATTAGTTTAATTTACTTTTATTAAATCTCAAAAATCCCTCTTTTTACATAAGTTTTCAAAAACCAAATAACAACCCAGACCTCTCTGTGGGAACGATCCTTTCTTACCATTGTCTCATAATAAATTTTAAGTAGTGAGAAATTAATAAATAATTTTTGAGTGGTACGACACACATCAAATTTTGGCGTCGCTGCCGGGGAGGCAGTGGATTGTTATTTGTTTTTGATTTCTTATTTTTGTTTTTAGTTTTATTTCTTATTTTTGTTTCTTATTTTTCAATCTAACCTAGGTTTGAGTATCTTATTTCAGGTACTTACTTCTCATGGAAGGAGCATATTACAACAATCAATACGACGTACAACCTCAACAATACGACAACTACCAACCATACCAGGGGTATAATCAAAACCAATTTTTTGGCTATGATCGATATCCTACGGAACCTTATGGTTTTTCTCATACGTACCAACAACCTTATGACGGGTATGCATGTGAACAATCACAAGGATGGAAGGATTGTTATGGTCGTGAATAAAAAGTCTCTAGTTTCGTAGAAAAATGTTTTGACATGGTACAACAAGAACTTCAAAAGATTAAAGAGACTAGAGAAAAGAAATTCCAAGAACTTCGAAAAGGTATTGTTAACTTTAGAAGAGATATTGATCAATACAAGGAAGATAGGAATAAAGAATAATTTTGCTTTCAAAGAAATAACGATTCTAATGTACCTACAATTAGTAATGAAAATTTGATCAATGATTATGTTGTGAATGACCAATCTTTGTGGATATTTGATGAAACTAGTGTAGATTACTCAAGCATTGATCATAATAATGATCAAGAACTTATTCAACAGGTAGACTTTGAGGATGATGCAATAAGTGTTCTAAGAAAATTTCTTATGGCGAGAGTTGAGTCCGGAACAGTACTTGGTCATGAAGTAAAGGGTGTTGAATAGGATGAGATTAGACACACCAAAATCATCGATGCCCAACCTTATGTTACTTATGATAGTGATGATGAGTATGAAAGTACATCATTTGAACCAAATCATAGTGACATCCCCAAAGGGTGCACAATGGAATCTTTATATGATCAAGATGAAGAAGAAGAGGAGTATGTTGTATATGAGAATGAAACCGAATTGAATGATATTGTGGAAGACCCAACTGAACTTGCCGAGGATTATATTGATATTTTGATGCTGAAATTTTCATTGAGGCGGAAACTAATAACGAACGCTTATGAAGTTTGATAGAGGACCACGGTATACAAGAGGTAAGTAATTTATTTGAATTCTTTAAGGAAGATAAGGATCCCGTAATACAAGAGAATTTGGAAGGTTTGATTGACCATTGATCCTTTTCCTTTACCTCTTTTTGGCTTGAATGTATGTGCTTCGGAAGTATTGTTAAATTACTTTGCTTCTAAATATTTACCGTTGGAAACACTTGATTATCATATTATGCAAGTTTTAGAAGAGAAATCTATAGAAGTTCCCAAATTTTATGTTCTTTATCCACTTCCGAGTGTAGAAAGGACTAAGTGTGGGGGAAACTTCTATCGAGCGGTAGCTTCAATTCTGGCTTTTTATATTAATATTTTTGTGAAGTTATTGTTAAAATTTCATATTTTTCTATGCGTGGACCCCCAAATTTTCAGATTGTTGGTCTACGGGTAAGTAGAGAGTCAAGATGACGACTTTAAACCAAGCACTGCATGGGAGGCAACCCATTGGTTTAGTATTTCTTGTACTTTTTATTGATATTATTTATGAATTTTCATATCATTATAGGATTTCCCACCTTGTTTTACATTGGAAGAGTCAATTTACATTGAGGACAATGTAAAGTTTAAGTGTGGGGGAGTGGTTAAGCATATAAAGTTCTTAAGTATTCACTTCTTAGATAGAAATTTTTTAACTTTCTTGTACATATTTGCATGAAACCTCCAACTTTTAGATATTTTAAAGTCACTTAGTATACTTCTAGCTACGTTTACATACGGATTTCTTACCGAAATAACTAAACTTATAAGTATTAGAGAACTATATTCGGGTTTCTTAGTTATTGAGAGGCCAGAGCTGAAAAAAAAAGACTTAAACCACTGGTGCCAAATTAGGCGCAGAAAGAATACATTATTAGAGATAGTCAATACCCATATATGAGTAAGGCACCAAACCTTCAATTCTTTGTACCTGTCTAAATTGTTCGTTTAGAGTGTTTCATCTGTGGAAACTCCGGGTAGAATGATGAGCTACCCAACCTTGCACCATTTCAGCACTACTTTTTGATCTCTTTAATGCTAATTTCTGTCAATCATGAGGGTGACATCAGAATTTCGAAAAAACCTTACCTTGTAGTTTGATTTTCAGTTGGAACCATTCTATCTCTCGACAACAACAGGTCCATAGAAACACCATCATCATCAACAAATGAGACAACACAAATTTGAAAAAAGTTGAAGAGGTTCAAGGTTTACAAGCAACACTACAAGAGCAAAATTCAGATTCAAAGTGAAGTGATAATACAAGAGCAGGATTTTATATCCTAGTTGAAGACTAAGTACAAGAGCAAAAAATTAAAAGAAGTAAATTTTTATGAAGTTTATGATACCGACACAATACAGGTTGTGAAAAATCAAGTGGTAAAATCCTTTCTCCACGACCATATTAGTTTCATTGTTATTCTTTTAGTTTGTATTTCATATTTCTTGTCAAAAAAAAAATAAATTAAATTGAAAAAAATAAAAAAATCAGAAAAAAATAAATAAAAAAACAGAAAAAATTATGTTTTTATTGCTTTAGTGTATGTTTCTTTTTGTATTTATTCGTTAAGGTCGTGGGAAAGAATTTTTAAGCAACAAGAATTTGAGAACAAAAGAGTTAGAAATTGTCGAAGTTCTATGAAGTTCAAGAATTCATCATCTACAGTTGAAGCCGAAGCCGAAGACGAAGACGTTTTTATGGGACGCTGTGAGAGTGGTGCTGATTGTAGATCGGGTGAGAAGGTGAGTGAGCATCCCATCCTTGCATAATGGTTGATTTCCTTTCATAGAGATCATCAGAAAATAGGTACTTTTCTTCCCACGTTTCTATGGGATATTCAGATATATTTCGGAAGGTTTTCTCTTCCCGCTATTCAACGTGTGCAGAGTTTCTATCTTCATTACTGTCTGCACACATGAGAACCATAAAGCGTCTTCTGAGTGTCAATTTCATAAAACCCTATTGGTGAGGAAGAAGTCGAGACATTCGATCACTCTCGAACCTGAATTCTTTCATATGGTGGTTTTCTCCTAACTCAAGAATTAAGCATGATAATAGTGTTCTTTGATACATCTAACTTCTTATTATCAGTGTGCAGAAGCTTTATGTCCTCTTAGCTCTTTGGATGCAGGTGCTTTGGAATATTTGAAAGTTGGAGTCGGTTTTGTAGGTAAATCTCTAGTAAACCCTCACGAGACTATAACTCGTCCACTAGGGACACTTAGGGGATTAAAAGATTGTTACACATGCTAAGTGTAACCGTATCCTCAATGAAAAGAAGTTGTATATTTAAGTTTAGATTAGTTTAGTTAGTTTGATCGAGGACTAGCAAAAGGCAAGTGGGGGAATTTGATAGGGGCATAAAATACATTATTTAAATATCAATTTCCTATGTTTTATTTACTATTTTCTCTCGTATTTTGTGTATATTACGTTTGTTTTGAGTTTTATAGGTACTTTGGAGTCACATGAAGCAAAAGAAGAGAATTAGGAGCCCAAGGCATTGTTTGGAGACATTTGGTGTTGATGGACTCAAAGATAGCAAGGCTACAAGCTTGTAAAAGGTGAAGAACAATATATTACTAAGGGGAAGCCAAGTTGTAAAAGTATTACTATTAAGCAGGAGGGTGCCCAGTGTCCAACTGCTATGGGTGCCTGAATATATTTTCATTTTATAACCCAAAATTAGGTCGAGCAGATGGGATTTCAATCACTTTTCCAGTCACACCAGCCCTTACCAAGCTCCACTGTCGGCGTTAACACAGGCTCGATGATTGTCAAGGACAATGGGTTAGGTTAGAGGTGAGGAATATGTTCAAATTTTGTGATGAATTTGTTTCTATAACATAGAAACACGGAAGAAGACCAAAACTAGCTCGCTGTTAGGGAGGAGCAGAAATTCGAAGTTTGAGACCAAAATTACAAGAAAGAATTGAACAGCGAGAATGAAAAGAACAATTGGTTTCGTTCTTGAAGAAGAAGTGCTCGAGAAAGAATGAAGAAGAATGGGTTATGGATTACAAGGGTGTTGGCGCTGTTGATTTGTGTTTTACTTGAAATTGAGCAAGATGGGTTATAGCATCTCCAATGCAAGGGATCAAGGTCATCCTAGGTGGAGGTCTTATTAGCACCTTTTTTTTTGTGGGTCATTGCTAAATGACAAAAAAAAATAAAGATAAAACTTTTTAGCTAAAATTCATCTCCAACCCCCAAGGTCTTATTTACCATTTTATATTTAAATTTAGAGTCAAAATGGTGATGTGGACTTAAGACCCAAGGTCATGAAGAAGGTATAATCTAGACTTTCTCCTTTAACCCCACTTGGTACCCACTTAGCCATGTCATTTTTTCTTATTACCTTGACCCTATCATTGGAGATTACTTTTGGTGAAAAGGGATTTAAATCTTAAGTGGCATGTAGTTTTAAGACCTTGACCACTAGCATTAGAGATGCTCTTACTGGCAGGTTTTATAGATGGTTTGATGGAAAGTTGGGTTGATGGTGTTGGCTAGGATCAAGAACAAGCAGAGATTATAAATTAGTGGCAGAGAAGATGGGTGATTATGTTTGAATTTGATACAAGTCTCCGCTGGATATGGGAAGTGGGTTTTGATTTTGAGAAGTTATTACAGGAAGTCATGGTTGTGTTGAGGGTCAGAGATGTGTTATCGAGATAGAAAAATAATCGATGTTGTTTAATTGAGAAGCACTTGAGTTCTGTCATGAGTTTGTTAGTGATTCAATAATGGGAATTTGATATTGTTGAATGATATGGGTATGTTTGAGTCTGTTAATGAAAAGTTAGAGAATGGGTTTATCTCAAATTTATATTCAACAGAGAAGAAAGGTGGAGCTGTAGTGAGTGTGGATGTTTGAAAGAAATAAGGACAGTTGAAGAAAGTTGGGTTTGCGAAGAGAACAACCATGAAGAGTTTGTCGTGGACTGAATCGATATGTGTGTGTTAATTGTGTATGGATGAACTCAGTATTGCAGGGAAGGAGTTTGGAATGGTCAGAATTACAACCAAATTGTTGCCTGAATAACCAAAAAAGATGCACATTACACGCTTGATAAAATTTTGCAAAGAGAAGCCATGAAAATTGAAATAGCTGGTCAGTTCAAGCTTAACAACAGAAAGTGGGTTTAAACTGTTTTGGGCTTAATGAGCTTGGGCTTGTATGATTTGGTTTAGGAGATTTTGGGCGTGACCAACTCAAGAAATAAAAGAGTTAGGGTTTGATTAGGAAGGAGAGTTATATCCTAAGAAGGTTTCTACAAAGGAGAAAGCTATATAAGAGAAACTTGAACAAGATGGAGAAATATCTAGGTTTTCACCTAGTTCTCTTCTCACCTCTTCTATTTCTTTTTGTAGGTTCGCGTGGGGAAGATTTCTCGACGTCTAGGGTTTGCAATTTATTTCTTCAGTTCAGTTTTGTGAACCTCAATTATTATGAGTAGCTAATTTTCTTTTATTGATTAGGGAATAGTTGACTTTACAATACATGATTCTTTGATTTATACATTAGTTTTTTCTCAATATTATCGTCCATAATTCACTAAAAATATCGCAATATATGATTGAGTGTTTTTTTTGTCGAGTAACCAATTGATTGAACTCACATTCATATCTATAACAAATTTAGGGTTTATTATACACAAAAGTGATACTCCTTGAATATAAGTAGCATAATTGTGGTTATTGCTTGTAGTGATATATCCTAGTAATCACAAGTGGATCATAATCTTTGTTAAATTGAATTAGCGAGTTTTTCACGTTCAATTGCATTGATTTGCCTAATTTTATGAATCTTAATGCTCCTCGGGAATTAAACTTGATTAATGCTTTTTACACGTTAGGTTGTTCTCTTGGTAGAATTCATATTCGCATATTTGTAATGTGTTCGTTGATGACTTGAGGAAATTTACGGGATATTCTTGCGATCAAGGTATTCTAGGGATTTTGATAAAACGAGATTAAATATCAATTCTAATTGTTAGTACAAGAACATGTTTGTGAATGAACGAAACTTAACTAATATTCTTAACTCTTTGCTTTTTTTCTACAATTTTCTAGTTTTCTTAATTAGTTTAATTTACTTTTATTAAATCTGAAAAATCCCCCTTTTTACATAAGTTTTCAAAACCAAATAACAATCCAGACCTCTCTGTGGGAATGATACTTTCTTACCCTTGCTTCATAATAAATCTTAAGTAGTGATAAAATAATAAATAATTTTAGAGTAGTACGACGCACATCAGTAATAGCTGTGTTAGTATTAAGCTGTGATAAGATTCTTTCCGCAATTTTTTGTCTATGTAATTAGTCATAAATCAGATATTTATGTTCATGATTTTTTTGACATTGTTTCTGAGAACCGTTAATTGTATTCTTACGAAGTCACCTATTCAATAAGGAAGAGAAATCAGAGAGATACTCAAAGCTTCAAGGTAACTCAGGGAATTGTAGATTAGTATTATTATATTTCCTATTCTTTGTTTCTATTGTTTTTTGGGTTTGAGGGTTTATCGTGTTCTTGCATTCTTTAAATGCGATTATGGAAAAACCCTCATTGTTTTTCTTATTTCCTTCTTAAATATATCACTATGAGTTTGACTGAATTGCCCTAGCATGATGTAATTTCCTGCAGTTGTAACGATGAGGTCTCCAAGTTATCCTTTAACCTTGGAAAACTTTCACAAAGGCTTAGAATAAGTCGATATATCATTGCCTAAAGAAAATCATTACCAAAAGACGATGTAATTGACGGAAGCTCACAGATTGAACAAAAGAAATGAAGGGATGTAATTGACGGGAGCTCACAGATTGAACAAAAGACGATGTATGTGATGCACAGGGTTGAATTGCTACAGGTGAGTTATATTCCTGGTATTCAGCTTGATAACTTTCAAGAATTCTATTTGAGAGGCTATAGTAATATACAACTGACTAGGGCTGCACAGGAACCGACCCGAAAAAACGCACCCGCCCGAACCCGCTAAAACCGCGGGTTTTAAAACCGAAACCGCCCGCTACGGGTTGGTATACGGTTTTGAAAACTCAAAACCCGGTCATCACGGGTCGGTTTACGGGTTTAGTGTAGAACCCGCCCGACCCCGCCCGTTTAAACCGTTAAATATGGACCGTTGATGAGATTAATCTTGACCATCCATAAAAACTAAACACATGACCTAATCTCTAACAGGCAAGTAGGCAACAGTGAATCAGTCTTCACTTCGTTCTTCAGTGAATCAGTCTTCACTTCTTCTCCGCCTTCCTCTCAAGGCTTTCATCTTATGGTTCCATACTTCCATGCCATCGGCCATCTCATCAGTCATCATCCAGGTAATGATACTTATTGCCTTTCTCTGCCATTCCTTCGTTTATCAACAGCATCAAATCTCCATCAAGAACTAGTGAACTACAACAGTAAACATATCTCATTTGGAATTTTCAATTCAATCGATTTGAAAACATGGGTTTGTTGTATTTCGTTTTAATTTTATGATTATCAATTCAAATTGTCCAAATTGATCAATTAGGATAAAAATATGAAGAACTAGGGTTTATTTCGATTTCTGTATAACTGACTTGGATATTTTTATCGGGAGTGAGTTTTACAGGCTGGATTTCAGTTAACACTAGTGTAATAGGAACTTGTTTGTTATCAATTTCAGGCCAAATACAAATAGAGTGATTATATTGATTAACTTTGAAATGATTCTATTTCCACAGATAAGGGTTTAATTCAGTCCCGATATGTCTACTAAATCCGTCTCACATATATAGTGCATTTCATCATCATCTATTAGTCTTGTTTACTTTGTTATACTGTTGTGATCAATAGAGAACTTTTTGATTATTAATAATGGTTCTGGTACGTGTGTGTTGCAAGTGATTTAGGGGAAGGAACACAATATATCTATTGGATTGTCAAGGGGATGAGAAAATTGTCAAGGAACACAGTATATCCCTTGTTGTAATTACAGATTACTATGTTTTAACATGTTATCTACAGTAGTCTTTGTTCAATGAGGTCTCCTCATATACGACTTTAGATAAACCAACCAATTAGTGTGCGCAACCTAATCCCTACTATTAGCTCTCTGGCACACAGTAGTTGTTTAATTTTTTCCCCTTCTTTTGATACGCAGTCATCAACTATGTGTGGCTTTTAATGTGACTTTGTTTGCATATGAAAATTTATTTTAATGGACTTTAATCTTTGTATCCTTGGAGCATTATATTTTCTTGTCTAGTTGCTACTTGCTAGTTTTTAAAGTTATGTAAATAGATAGTTCTTTGATTGTATGCTAAACTGAGAGTATGATTTATTTTGCAAATAGGAGGTTCCTGGGTGTTGTCTGTTTGAGGTGTAGTAGGATCACATTTAAAAGAACTACTTGGTTAGAAGTATTGGTTAACATCATGTTATCGTTATTAAGCACCTCACTTTGAGTAATCTGTCGCGATTAATTGCTTGTTCATAGCTTTGATGGGTACTATGCTCAGACATAGTTTCTAAGGGAACCCCAATTTTGTAAATGAGAATATCTTAAACCCAGGTAGTTCAAGTAGGTTGGATGATTCTGCTCTATGAAACTTAGATTGTTGTAGAGTCTGTGGTCCATACAATGAGTTGTGTTCAAGTCTCCTTTATCGTTCAAACACATAGGGTGGCGAATTATGAACTCATTGCATTGGCTTTATTTATCAAACAAAGAAACATGAACCTGAACTATGTAAATGAGTTTGTGCTTGTTGATTATGGTTTTTACATCAACCTTGTTTTAAGGCATTTACTGGTTAATCATCTTTGAATGCATATAATGTTCATATATTTTTTCTTCTACTTAGCAACACTGATGTAATCTGTTGATATGCTTGCTTTAGGTGTTTATGAGACATGTTGTTTTTTATGTCCCACATCGCTTAAAAAAACTGAAAATTATACTTCGTATTTAGACCTTGAAGTGAAATAATGATGAAATGATGATTGATTTGTTTTTTACATTAATTCTTGAAGTGTTATTGTATTTTGACGTTGTTTGCCTGTTTGGTGTTTTTTGTTGTTTGTTACGAGGCTTAATGGGTGATTCATCAACTCAATCTCTATCTGTAACCAGCAAAATGTCAAGTACACCTGCATCTATACCTGAAAGTCAAAATTAATCTACTAGTGGGGCACCTGAAAATCAAATTACATGTCAAACTAGTTCCGGAGATGTAGCCCCAGTTGCAAATGCAGAAAACAAGAAGTCAAGATCCTTTTCTGGTGTATGGGTGAAGGACTTTACAAGGCTTGATCCTAAGACTGCATAATGTAATCATTGTAAAAATAAGTTCTCTGCACCGGATAAGAATGGGACTTCTAGCTTGAGGGGTCATGCAGAAAGATGTTCTAAGAATCCTGATAGGAAGAAGGAACAGAAAAATCTCATGTTTCCCCCTCCAAAACCAGGTGAAAATTCTAAACTAGTTGCTTCCTTTTATAGTTATGATAGATACAGAAGAAGCTTAGTAGAATTTATAATTAAGGAAGAGTTGCCATTTAGATTGGCTGAATCAGAAGGTTTAAGGGCCTTGCTTCAAGAGCTTGAGCCAAGATTCAAATGCCCTGGTCGTATGACAATTTACAGAGACCTTTTAACCATCTATAAAGAAGAGAAAGAAATGTTGAAAAAGTATTTCAAGGCAAGCAAGCAGAGAGTTTCACTCACAACTGACACACGGACATCACCGAACAATTTTAACTATATTTGTGTTACAGTTCATTATGTGGAACAAAACTGGAAGTTGAAAAAGAAAATTATTATGTTTTGCTTAGTTAAGGTTCATTCTGGTAAAGCAATTGGTCGGATGTTAGAGAAATGTTTGATTAGTTGGGAACTTGAGGATGTTTTTGCGGTGACACTTGACAATGTTAATGCTAATACCGTTGCAATTGATCACTTGAGGACAACTGTGGTTGGTTGGACAGGTGCAGTCGAAAGAGCAGCGCACTTGCATGTAAGACTATTAATTTCTATAGATGATTTAATTTGTAATTCATCAACTGCAATTTGAAATTGCCAATTTCTAATATTATTTAGCTTTTCATTCTTAACAGGTAAGATGTGATGCCCATGTTCTTGCTCTTGTTGTAAAAGATGCAATACTTACATACAACAAGTCGATTAAGAGGATCAGGTCAGTGATTAAGTATGTTTGTAGCTCTCCTTCTAGGTTGGCTAAATTTAGATATTATGCTTCTTTAGAAAAGGTTGAATGCAAGAAAGGCTTGGTCTTAGATGTGAAAACTAGGTGGAATAGCACATATCTTATGTTAGATGCTGCAGAGAAGTATGAAAGGGCTTTTAATAGGTTAGCAAAGGATGATAAAGAATTTCGAAAGAGATACATTTTTCCGGAAGATAAATTTGATGTTTTACCTGATATTCGTAGTTTTGAATCTTTTGAAATAAATGCAAATGACGTTGAAGTTTTATCTTCTAGTTCTGAATCTGGTAATGAAATTGAGAATACTAATGCAAGAGGCAAGAAGCAGAATCAGAAAAAAAAAAAAAAAAAAAGCCTAAGCAGCATGCTCCATACCCTGAAGATTGGTCGTATGCCAGAGGTCTTGTAAAGTGTTTGAAGGTATTTTTTGATTCCACTGTAAAATTTAGTGCTTCATCACAAGTTACAACACATAATTTCTTATGGCAATTGACAATCATCCATGAACAATTAGTTGCTTTTAGAGATTATCGAACACAAGATTCTTACATTACACGCATGGCTGCTCTCATGTTTAGAAAGTACAATAAGTATTGGGATAGGTATGAAGATATGAATTCTGCCATGTTTGTTGCCCGGGTGCTTGATCCAAGATCGAAAGAAAGTGGATTAGAGTTTGTGTTTGAATGCTTGTATGAGAAAAATTATGACAAGATTAATAGTACTATAATAATTGTGAAACAAGAACTTGTGAGACTCTTTGAAGAATATAAGTCTGTTTATTCAATTATTGAGGACGGGTCAACTATTGGGTGTACTGGTAGTATAGATGACACTACAGTTGGTGTAGATGATTCAATTGAGGCTATACTTGAGTCAAGGGAGAAAAGACATAGGAAAAACCCATCTGTTGAGGTGAACTCAGAGCTAGATAGGTATTTGATGGATGATTGTGTATCAAGTGATCCCAATTTTGACATATTGGCTTGGTGGAAAGCCAATAGTACAAAGTATAAGATTCTCTCACACATGGGAAGGATATACTAGCTATACCTGTGTCTTCAGTTGCGTCTGAATCAGCTTTTAGTACATGAAAGTGTGTGCTTAGTCCATGGAGAAGCTCTTTATCTCCTAGGACAGTTGAGGCATTGCTCTGTACGCAAAGCTGGTTGGAAAAGTCCATTGCTCTTGATTTTCTATGTGACTATGTACCGGATGATAGCTTCAGCATTGAGGAAGGTATGAAAAAAATGATGTTCTGCTTTTTTGTTCTTCAATCGTTTGCATATTTGTTGACATACCTTTTATTTCCGGTTCTTGCAGAGTTATTGGGTCCCATGACAGAGATCTTTGATCCTTGAGCTATGATTGATAAAGGGAGGGGGATTTAAGTGACTCAATCATACATATCCGGGAGTGCATCTTTGAACTTTGATCCTATCTGTTTTGAATTCCATTTTAACTTAAGTGACTTTGTATGTGTTTTTTAATGTCAGTTTGAACTTCATTGTATGAGAGTTACTCATGGTAATATTGTTTGTTTTTGTCTTAATTTTATAATACTGTTTTTTTTCTTTTCTTTTCATGTTTTTTTTTCTTTTTTTAGTGGCTGTTTTGTTATCTTTTTGTTGTCTGCACGGGTTAACCCGTTCAAAAACCGAACCCGCCCGACCCGTCCGACCCGCCGCGGGTTGAAACCGACCCAACCCGCCTGAGGACGAGTTGGCATACGGTTTTGATTATCAAAACCCGCATGTGGACGGGTTTGTAGTTGGTTTTACCTTAAAACCGACCCGCCTGCCCGTTGTGCAGCCCTATAACTATAACTGACAGTATGTTTACTTATTTAGTTTCGTGGAATGCAACATCAGCACTGTTTCATAACTGGAGCACTCCTAGAGCATTAAAAGGTTCATTTTTTTTTCAATCATTATATTTAGTTTCTATTTTGGCACTCTTGACAGGGTTTCTTTGACATTGTTTGCACAAATTCCGGAGAATGGTGTTAATGTTCTTATTTTTCAAATTCATGCATCTTTTTTTTAGGCTAAAACGACACAATGGTGAACCCAAAGGTGGAGAAGATATCCATTGAATGGAAGAACTTGGATTTGTGCATGCATTATTCAAGGATTCAAAAACCACAATGAAGGTATTAATCTTGAAATTATACTTCAAAAAGTTTCTTTATGCAATTTAGAGAGGGGTCACGCAATATCTTCTTATTCTGTCTCTAAATGGTTGTGCCCTTTCCCAAGTGCGTTAAAAAAGTTTTTCTTTTCTTGAAGAGAGCTCAGAAGATAAAAGACAGAGTAGAGAACAGTAAAGTCATTCAACTTAATATCTTCTGTCTCACAATCTCAGGGGTTGCCATGGTATTGGATAGGAATTCTGACTCCAAGCATGTCAGGTGAGCTTAATTAGTTACTCTGATTTTGGTCATATGTTTGTATCGGGTTATTTACTTATGCGTATATGTGTAACTGAAGACAATTTAAATTGTATACTATATTCAGTGTTTTCTGCAGTTGGTGGCATCAAGGAGTAGGCGAAATTTCTTAATCAAGGTAGATTTGCATTGGAAATTAAGGTCGTAGCTTCTATAATAAAATTGTTATATGAAGAGAATTAAACGGACCTTTTCATTAACTTCATTTTGTCCTAACTATTTTTCTTTTGTTTGACTATTTAGATGCTGTCGCCTGGATTTCCGTCATAATCTCGATCCTTCTCTTCTCTGCTCAACGTTTTGGCATAGACAAAGTTGGAAGCACATTTGCTCCAATGATCCTTCTATGGTTTTCTTTCATTAGTGGCATTGGTATCTACATTTATTCAAGCGTGATGTGACTGTTTTATGCGCTTTTTACCCAATGTACATAATCCGCTATTTCCAACGAAATGGCCAGACAGCATGGATATCCCTTGGCGAGCTGTGCTGTGCATTACAGGTAAGTACAATTAATAAATTTTGTCTCAAAAGATGCTTACCTTTGACGGATGATTTTCTAAGTATGAATATGATATCAAACAGAGACTGAAGCTATGTTTGCTGATCTCGGTCATTTCTCCGTCCGATCAATTCAAGTATGTTTTGGAAAAATTTCATTGATCTTGAAATAGTATGTTGTTGTTCATGATTGGTCTTTTATTTTTTTGGTTTTTATGTCAAGGATGTATTTTATGTGAATTGGGTTTGCTTGGATTTTAGAGTTGTAATTCATACTGACCTTATAGTTCTAACAGCCTATCCTGTCAGAATAAATGGTGGTAATGCATTGAATTGTAATTCATCCTACTGAAATACTTGACTGGACAGGATTAGGGAATAAAAATAATAACAAACGACACACACAAATAAAAAGCTCTTTGTTGAAAAATTGTTCAACTAGCTTCATAAAGAATGCATCTGCAGCTATGAGGCAACATAGAAGCTCGATCTCTTGCTGTTGAGTCCTAGAAACAGAGGGAAAATAACATTGCTAACATCGATGACAACCGACATAGTATGTTAAATTTTTATGTAAGCATGGTAAAAAAAAATTCACACCTTACCAGTAAATCTTTTGTATGCATGAGATGACACCCCAACAGATATATGCCTTGACATTGCTTGATATTAAGTCCCTAGCAGTGTAAGACTTACCTGTTATCATCTCAAATAATGAAACCACTTCTACCATTTGTTTAAAACAGAATTACTTGCAAAATTTGATGATGAAAGAGGATTAGCAAACACAGTGTGGAATGTTAAAGATGATAATGGAGTAGGAGTTATTCACTTTGTTTCTGTAGAAGGACACTTAAATGTTCTCAAAAACTTGATTGAGGAATTGGGACTTGATGTCAATACAAAAGATGAAATAGGTATAATTTGAAAAAATCTTTAGGGCTTAGTTTAAGGATTGGGATTTTGTGTCTCACTGATAGGAATGTGTTGTTCAGGTGAATCTCCATCGTCACATGCAAGAATGGATGGGAATATGAACACTGTTGAATATCTACTTCGAAAGGGTGCTGATCCTAAGACATCCAACACCAAAGGTTATACTTCTCTGCATTGTGCTGCTAAAAAAGGTATACCGCAACATATATGTTTACAGTTTACTCATGTTAACATACAGTTATTCTTTGGATCTCAAATTACTGAAGATTGTGATAAGAATACTGTTTGATAGATTATTTGAGCCTTTAAGGTGATTTCCAATCATTAATTTTTCAATTTGATCAATTTTGGAACAGATTCAGTTAGTAACTTAAATGTTTGATAAAATGCCATCTTTAGAGGTTTTTTATCATTTATTTTGGTGTGTTGGGTTAGTATAACAATTTAATCTGTTCTTTAGTTTGGTTATAAGATGGGATCAGGTTATAAGAGAAAAAATTCATTTTGGTCAAAATTTCAAGTGTAGAAACCACATACCTTTGTATTTGAATTTCTGAGAGCAAAGCTATTTCTATTGTTTTCGGGTTATGTAATTAACGATCTCCAACTTCAAATGTATCTCATGGCTAAGTTTGGTATAAAATCAAAACCCAGCAAAATAATTTTACAATGGAAAACCTTATTTATCTAAAGGTTATCAAAACAATTATTTCATCAAAAAAAAAAAAAAAACAATTATGCCTGTGTCGTGAAATATATAAAAGCTGTTTGCAAAACCCTACATCCCATTATCTTTTAATCTTCTGTCGTGTCTCTGCTCACTTTCTCTCTTTCTCTTTTATTCAGTCTTCCTATTTCCGTGTTTTTATCTTTTTTGTGTTGATTTTTTTGTAGACTTTACAATACCAGGTATTATTATGAAGGTTTTAACTATCATTCATCATAAATTTTATAGTTTAAATTGATTGTGCAGTTTTCGGCTCTTAAATTGATTTTTGATTTTATCTCACTGCGGTTTGATTTTTTTTTCTGTTTTGATTTTACAGACGAGGGTTAGTTTGAACCAAATAACAATCACGGTTTATTCCTTATCTCTATTTTGTGTTGATTTTGATTTTGAATGAATATGAATTATTTATAAAACTGATTTACTCATATGCAGGCCAGGGTAGATAGAGATCAAATACAGTTGTTTGAAGGGAAATTTGAAGAGGGTCGTGTGTATTCCATACAAAGGTTTATCGTTACAAAACCAACTGACGGTTATAGAATAGTCTCTTTCGAATATGTTATGTGGCTCAATAGATTTTCTAAGGTGGATCGTCTACAAGTTGATCTCTCAATTTTCCCCGGGAGATATTTAATTTCCTTGCTCTTGAAAACGTTGTTACCAGGAAAAACGATACTACGTATTATACAGGTAAAAAGTAGGTCGATCAGTAAGTTATTCTTTGTGTCCTAATTTTTGTATTATAAAAAACATTGCATCTAACATTCACCTACTCTTATATAATTCCTGCAGATGTGATTGGAAGGCTTAATTCGGTGTCAAACGTTGCAACGAAATCAATTGAGGAATGCGAAACAACAAGCGATGTATCTATGCGAGAGATTATAAAGAAAATGAAAGGTAAAATACGGTGTCTATTATCCATTTTTAACTGTTTTTAGCTCGATTATCCGTGGACTATTCTAACGGATTTTTGTTTGTCCTAGGGGAACTAAATGAAAGTAACCCTCTGGGGTGATTTGGTTCATGAAATCAAAGATGGAATGCTGGAGAACCGTGGGAATGTACCTGTATGTTATGATGTTAAGATTTTCAAAAGTAAGAAATTCATAAACATTATTGTTTTTAATCTATTTAAAACTCTATATGAATTAGGCTGTGATACTAGAAGTTATAGATTAATCCAAGGTTCAGATCAATTGATTTAGTTTTGGAAAGTGGATGAGTCCAAATTAGGGCAGGATCGGTGGGTTTTACTCTATAAATGTTGAATTTATTGTCATATTTCCATTAAGCTTGGAAATTCCTTACCATAAGAGGGAGTGATCAACGAAACTTTTGAAGAAGTTTACATTGCACGCCGTTTGCTTGAAGACGACAACGAATGTCATATGACTGTAAAAGAAGCTGTAACGGTGCTGAAGTGAGAAAACTATTTATAACGTTGTTATTGTACTGCCATGTAACTGAACTAGGAAAATTGTGAGGACAAAATTGGCAACGTTTGTATGATGAAATAGAGCATCATCGTATAAAACTCCATCAACACAAAAATGTCAGGCTTGATACTGAGCATATTATAGAATTTAGCACGCCAAGGTTTCGAAATGTTGATAAAAAAAAATTGCCGTTCGCTCTATGAAAAACCATTTCAGAAAATATCGTATCCAGATAGAATATTGGAAATTCATTGATCTTGCTAGAGATGGACTGCGATAAGTTGGAATTCCAGGAAGAATTTAACAGGCTTAGGAACGAACTTAATCCCGAACAAGATTTCTTTATCTATGGGAGGGGTGGAACTGGGAAGACTTATATCTGGAATGCCATTATTTCTTCGTTGTGTCCAAGGTCCAAAATAGTTTTGGTTATTGCATCTTCAGGTATGATTCCCAAAATAATTTGTAAATCCTTAGTAGAAATTGTAGTACAACATGGAGTTTTAGTAGGAAATGTATAAGATTTAGACTCCATTCAAGTTTTACAAAGACTTTATTGTCATATGTGTTACAACAAATATAACATCGGGTAACTAAAACAAGTTAACGTACTCTTAGTTGCCCATGGAAATTTTTTGAATAAGGGTAACCAACTTCAATAGGGTATGAGATATTTGGTAGAGGCGGAGCATTCATGAACTAGTTTAAAATTATTAGTTAACCATGTTACGTCACAAGAAAAGTGAATTTATGATTGTTTATTTATTTTAATGTTGCTTATTGTTTAGCAATTCCAATTTGATATGGATATAGTGAAGTGTGACAAAGGTTATATAACTAATGTCATTGCTTCTGGTTTTAGAGGCGACTCATTAATAATTCTAGCATGCCTCTATAAATATATTTGAAGTATATGAGTATCTTAAAGTAGGATGCACAAGAGTTTTTTTGGTTCATTCCCATTCCTAATTCCTTCACCCTTAATGCGCATTGAGTCGTTTAATTAATTTGTTGGTCTTGGTATATGGCTTTTCTGACATAGTGATAAATAATAGATGCTTATCGATTATTTTTAATTTTACAGGTAAAGCATCTCTATCGCTTCTAAAGACCGTACGACACACTTCGGGTTCAAATTCTAATGATGCTATACGAAGAATCAAGTTGTAATGTGACAAAACAAGAAGATCTTACTACGTCGCTCAAAAAGATTGGCCTAATTGTCCGGGATGAAGCTTTCATCGTACATCGGCATACGTTTTAGGTAGTCAATAAAACTATGAGTGATATAATGACAACGGATGACAATGTTGCTAATACAAAACCATTCGCTGCTAAGACTGTTGTGTTAGGTGGTGACTTTTGTTATATTCTACCAGTTGTTGCAGGAGCAAGTCGTCGCGGTGGTAAACATTTAGTATTTTCGAGCTAAATAGGAATATTTGATTTTTCATAGGTGATGCAGATGCGGTCGGACAATAAAAAATCGAAAGATACCTGCTATTGCATTATATGAAGATTTGGGATTGTTAATTTATTAGATGTAAATTTTGCAAATACCAATTGGAGCCTCTATTGGGGCGGTAGGAGGAAAAGCCCCGTTTCAGTGTACAGGTACCTATGGTAAAAACATGTACACTCTGAGTAGTAGTTAAGTGTGTTTTTTATTTTCACATCAATTTAGGCCAGACCCAGACATTTTATAATAAATTATGTGGTTTGTAATTTTCATGCCTTAGTAGTTTGGTATGAGTGATGCCTTGATGAATAGGCAGGTGATTGATCATCTAGCAACGTATGAAAATCTTTTCCAGCTTGACTACAATTCGAACAAAATTTGGAGAATAAAAATATATAAAGATTTGGATTATCAAAGGGTATTAAAATTTTAATGATTTTAGTTTCCATTGCCAGGGGTGTACAGAGTAAACATGCATCTAGAATTGGTATTATATTGTGGTTTAAGCATTTCTAAATTCTTTGGTAGGTAACTTCAAATTTCATTCATATTTTCGTGACATACAAATCTTTTTAAATATGCATATGCCATAGTTGGATTATTAAAGGGAATCAAATTTTCTTACCCATTAACAATAATCATATTAATCAAGAATTTTTTGAAGATGTTCTAATGCATCTGGATGACGGGGTGAGACAAAGCCCCGCCACACCAAATCAAAAATTCCCATCAGACCCGGTGCGACGATAAACATGATGGTGAGTTGGACGAAAGAGATCTTGACATGCTATCGTTGGTCTAAATAGATGATGATGGCAGACAATGAAGTGTTTACTTATGAATAGAGACTACAGATAGGTGTTGGAACAATTGTTGATCTCACACCTGCGAAACAAAGATTAAGCACACAAAAAAAAGGTGACGGCTGAGTCACGACCAGGTCGCTCTCTTTAAGACGTTTCGTGGCTCTGCCTTGAGTTTTTGTGCAAGCAGTTCAATCTTCGTCACAACGCCCCCAGGATAAAACAGCCGAGAAAAGCCTCTCTTTCAATCTCTCACGCACACAATGAGAGATGAACACGTTTACTCTTTTCTAAACTTGCTCATAAACCTAGTCTCTTAATTCACTTTTTAACTGAAACGAAAACTTGTGTTATTATTTTTTCTTTCTCAAAAACTGTATTTTATTGCCCCAAATGAAAAAACAAATTAATGGAAAATTATTGCAATTAATGGAGAATTATTACAATTAATGGAGAATTATTATACCACTAAACAGTCAAAAACGGATAAAATATTAACCATAATTAAAACATAATTAGAGGGAAGTAAAACCGTTTTTTGAAAATCTTTTTAAATGAGCAAAAATTCAATTTTAAACTCAAGAGGCCCTAAGGCCCCGCTCCCGGATTAATGTTATACACGTACGGGTACGTGCACATATACACCCAATTAGTAGGGGAGGGGGTTTGAACTTGTGACCTACCTTACAAGGCCCAAAAATCTTTACCACTAGACTAAAGATTATATGTTGATATAAATGTAAAAGAAAATTCTTTTAAAACATATATCCCAACAATAGAAGAATATTTATTTTTAGTCTATGAAATTTCAATTAAGTTTACTACTTAGTATTTAGAGTTTAAATTATTTTATATTCGAGATTACTTAATTCTATTTATTTTTAAATTTTTATAGAATTGATCTCTTAGACTACGTGAAATTAATTTTCAAATCCGTACAAAATTTTTAGATTATAATAATAGTATTATATTTGATTATCTGAAAATTTTAATTACATGATTTTTATTATAAGATTAATTTGTTGGTTAATTTTTAAACTAAGCTTCTATGTATTTTACTGTTTGAACTAAACATGTGATCTTCTCCCTTGGTGAGAATCTCGATTTCTTCTTCCTGCTCGCATTGCATATGTCGGTCAGACATTTTCGTGTTTTATGTTATTAACTTACCCTGCGCTTATTTGATTTGTCATACTAACATCATTATTTCCTTTATGACAGGAAGGATTTGAATTGTCATATACTAACTACTTGAAGATTTTGCATTTTCAGTTATTCCACAGTCACTATGTGTGTATATGAGATTTAATAAATTGATTTAAATTTACTCTTTTTTTGGTTGATAAGCATCTCTGAATCAACTAGAAGTCAGAATAAAAACAAAATGGTAAAGGATTATTTATCTGCAAGCCTCCTTAATACATCTTCTGATGAGTTTGGAATCATGTGAGAACTACTTTGTTGCGAACATGTGATCTGCTAATGATTAATAAAATTTTCTCAAGGCTTTTTCAACTGGGAAATCCAAATTCCTTATGTATAGTATTTGCATTGCAGCACTGTGATAATTTAGTCCATAGGACCCATTAGAGGTAGCATTATTTGTTTAATAATACCGTAGTGGAATTGAGAGGATTTAAAACAGCTTTATGATTCAAGAATTTGGTATGCATATATGCTTATGATTAGAACCAAAATTGTGATCTTGGTGATTTTGGAGGTTTTGTGTGAATTGTTTGTATAGGTAGTGGGAGAACAACGTTTTTACATAGTTTGGTTTTTCATACAAGAACATCTAACATTCGAGGATATGTTGTTAGTTTTGATCCAGCAATTATGGTAATTCCTTACAGTATGAATATTGATAGAGATACTGTAAAATACAAAGAAGCGATGAAATGAGTAGTACTGATTGCTATTACAGAGGAGAAATCATTTTGTATATGCAACCAATTTTATTTATATCTCAGGGGAAGATGTACTAACAGTTGTTTGTTTTTAAGCATAAAATGTACAAATTGTGTGTTTTGGGTTTCAGAAAAACTTATAGCTCAACACCAAAGTTATTCGCCTACTCCGAAGAAAAGCTTCATCACAGTAAGGTATAAAATTACATCGTCAATTAGGTTTTATGTTAACCATTATATAAGAGGAAAATATGGACAATTTCAGAGTGAGAGAAATATTATACTATCTCCGTTTTTGGAAAAGTGATAGTAACTTTTTTCCAGAAACGGAGGGAGTATATATATTTTTAGAATGTGTGGTTTGCGATTATTTTTATCGTTCATCCATTTTTACTTAAGTGTAAAATTTCTTGGAAAATTTCAGGTCAGATACAAAGAGTTCATCAACAAAATGGAGCTTCTGAAAGCTCAACTTGGTTATATTTCATCGAGTGAGCATAATCTACGGTCGTAGGTATTAGCTTTAAAATAATTTTAGAGTGTAGTAGTACGATTACATTTTCTGAACTTTATTTTCCCTTTTTAAACATGTTCGCAGTTTTTAGTGTACCGACATCACTTCGTTCTGAAGTTGATAGTTTTTCTTCTTTAATATTATCAGAGTAGCCATGATAAAAGTACGATGTCTAAATACTTGAATGAAAAGGCAGAGAAATACTTTGACGGGTTCATTTTAAATGTTGAAGACACTGATGTATCTTCACTTGATGGAGAAAGAAGTATGCAAGTTCTAAGATTTGTGAACAAATTCAAGGAACTACACAATACATTGAGATGCAAGTTCTAAGATTTATGAACAAAGTCGAGGGACTATGCAGTACATTGTGGTCAGAGGAAAGTCAGTTGCTCAGGTTAGCATTTCTCAAATTTTGGCATATCTTTTTTTCTTCTTTTTTTTTCTTTTTCCTGACATGACAAAATAATGCAAATGACACTTACTCATTTATGCATATTAACATCTTCAGCTGGTATTTTATTTTTTTTATCCTGATATTCAGGTTAGTCTAGCAATTTGGGGTATTAGGTTTAGGCAAAATTAGTGTTTTAGATTGGTTTTATGGATGATGTTACTCCTACTCATATCCACCCTCTGTTCCTGCATCTGTGTGTATTTCATTCTGTATTTACAAGTACTATCAATCACCTACAGGCCCTTATCTCATTCTAAGGCATTTACCCTCTATGGAACTCATATACTTCTGTTTATAATAAGTGGATTTACGGATTCATATTACATTTTTTTTAGCTTATTTGGGTTTGCAGTGCCTTCATTAGTTCCTTACACATGCCACTATAGGCTTATTGTTTGCCTACAAATGAGTTTCTGCTTGACTCAGATTTCGATAATTGTATTGTTTTAGTTTTACTTCATTAATTCTTTATTATGCTCTTAACATGTTCCTTTCATGTTTTAAAAGCATGTTTCCCTTATGCTGCTTGATGATTGTTATGTTAGTGGATCAGAATGCCTATTTTTACTCCATGTTCTGATAAACATATTATTTGCAGAAAACACTCATTGTTGATTATTTTTCTTAGAATCGTATAGGAGTGGGGACATGATGAGGTTCTTTGAGAACAATATTTCTCTCAGTGACTTCTTGAAATCCTAGAATGCAATAATAGATATGCATTTGAGGTACCATTAATCCCGCTCAGATATAGTAGATTTGTGCTTTTTTTTTGGTTGATTTCAAGTTTTAGGTTCGATTTGGTTTGTATTGAGATTATTGTTAACTTTGATTTGGTTTGTCAATTGTAATCAATAGGGTGAAGGGATCAGTAGGAAATAAGGAAAAGGATTACTAATAACAGTTTGAAAACAACCCAAGAAGTTGGACTACCACCGTACACAGGAGTGAGTGAATGGTGAAGATTGCAGTGGTAATTCAGAGCTCGTAAAGTATTAGAATATGGGTTTGCATTGGATTGAGATTCGGAAAGAGTTCTTGGCGAGAAATCAGCAAAGAAGATGTAGTTCTTCCGCCATTGAATGGATCTACTTCCGTTGATTTCAGTGATGGATGAAGTATATTGAAGTCGTGTTTTAGAATGTGTATGGGTTTAGGAATGTTGGTTACTATCTTATTCGTCTCTGCTGAAATGTTGGATATGAAGTTTGGAGTTAGATTCAAAGCTGAGATTATGGGTGAAGCTGTTACTGTTACCATTGAGGTTTGTTGTTGGAAACAGGGAAGGGGATGTTGAATAGATGGTGGTGTTGTTTGAGAGGTTGAGAATCTATGATGGGTTCTGGTGTAGAATCTGTTAGAGGATGCTAATTAAAAGAGACACATTGTTGTTAAAGAACAAGCATATGTCTCTCTTGGAGTGGTGGATGCTGGTACAAATCAAGTTGCGTTAGAGAATGATAAGTTCTGCTCCTGTTGGGGAGAATGTTACAGAACTACAACAGTTTGATGCTTATTTTTTACCGGTGTACTACAGGTATATGGTATTCTACATGGTTGTTGTTTCAGCGACTCACTTTATCTGTGTTTTTTTGGTGGACAGGGAGATTTGTTTATCTCTACGAAATCTGAATATGTTGTAGCTTTATATGCTTTGTAGTAATCTTCCATCTCATCTTTGGAACATAAATCGAATGTGTATAAAAGGAGTGGTAGCCCATCTTTTCTAGACGTAGAACAGAAGAAGGGAAAGAAGAAACAATGTGTCATCAGTCAGGATCAATCTCGATTGAAAGATGAGTTTGCTTCCCCTGTTAGCGAATGTCATGAAGGTGTGATGCGTGCAGCGAAAGAAGTAGTCTATGTTTGTCCTGCAGAACTTGATTCTTCTGAAAATAAAACGGTTGATATTCATGGGAGCTTGACAAAAGGCAATGAGCATCTTAAATCAAAGTTAGATGTGGTTGATTGTGCAGCTTGATATACTGAAAAGTAAGGCATTTGAAACCCCTAAGTCGGTTCAGGGAAGTTCCATCTTTTTCACCCGAAGAGTTATTTGGCACGAAGCAATTCAATTTTTGCTTCTATTCAAAGACTGGATTTTAAATTAGAATGCAAATTGAAGTAGTTTGGAAGTATTGTTGGTGGTGGCTCCAAGTCCGGTACTTCCACTTGGTGTTGATTCAAAAAGATCTTTCTACAAAATGTCTTTCTACAAACTTTGATTGAAACCCTAATTTTATGTGTTAGTTTATATAGTGATTGTGCATATGTTTGTTCAAGAATCCTATTGTAGTCTATGTATATGGTGTGCCTTGGGTAACGATCCCTTAAACATGACTTATTTAGAGGATTCTCTAAATCTAACAAAATTCTTGGACTGATGGTAATTTGATGGCTATATTAGCATAAACAATATAAATGGGCTAAGATGCAGTACTAATATTATGTTTTTGGTTTGTCCGCAGGCACGCGGATAGGGACTCTAAACTGATCTTTCTTCAAAGAAGAGATCATCTACCACATATGACAACAACAACTACCAATTCAAAACCATTTATGCCAGTGGGACATAAAGATAATGGTTGCAGTTTGGAAGCATTGCCTCCGGGACTTATGGGTAAAATCTTGGTGTACAAGGGTGACAAAGTTAAAATAAAATTTGGAGACACCTTTTATAATGTGAGTGCAGTATACAACCACCATTCTATATAATATTAGGTTTCTTGAACTTCATATCTTTCTGATTATTTTCGCCTGGGTTATCTTGGGAAGAGTCTTAGTATGACTTAGTTATTAGCCGGTCAATCCTGCTAAGTAAATCTTCTTTAGCTAAGTTTTATTTGATATTATATTCTCTTGATAGTTAATTATTTCATATGCGTTCTTGTGAAATAGGAATACAAATATTCACTTTATCCTAAACTTAAGGATTTTTAATATTATCAAAAATCTATATCTTTTGAGCTTCAAATAAATAGTAATATCCACGGTAAGCACATTGACCGTAACTAAGAATCAGCAAAATTGCATTTTTTATATGTATTGATGGACATGTAGATGACCTAAGTTTTTCATTTCAGTATAGCATTGGCTGTTGGCTGAGGACAAAAGTTACTTTGTAAGTCGTTTGATCTTTATTTCTAGAGACCATCTCAAATATCATCTCTCTTTTATGGCAGAACTTAAAGATCGACAGATAATTGAATATGTACTGAATCATGGTTAGGTCATTATTTAGTTAGTTACTTGGAAGTATACTAGAGAATATTGGTTATGGATTTGATATTATACTTACATCAATTATGGTTAGTTATAACTTATAAGAAGCATTTTTTATCTCATTTTTGTTGTTTCGATCAAATCAAGCTAACTTGGATATGCATGGAAAATTATGTCTTCTTAAGTATTTATACATTATCGACACAAGGTGTTGTTGATTTTTATTTGAGTGCTAATGTCATCATTACAATGTTATTGTTGCAGGTGGTTCCATTGATTAATCATATTCAGCCTATGCAGATGAATTCAATGCCATATCCACTACCTAGGGCACCTCCACCTTGGGAATTCATATATAATGATCTCAACACCATAAATGTTTTTCTTGTGCAGGTTTTCTTTTCTCATCTCTTTGACTATTATGCTTCTATGAGTATTTGAATTTTTGTATTGTTTTACGGTATAACTTCAGAAAGTGTTGCTTACGAAAATGGTATGATATATAGGTGAAGAGTTTTGGTATTTATCTTATCAGAGCAGGAAGTGAAACTATATTTTCTACTGCCTGCTTATTTGGCTCTTTCCTCTCACTCTCTCTCAGGAAGATAATTTGATTTGATTGAAGTATCTTTCGCTGAAACTGAAAGGTATATATCAATATCACCTCTCCCAACTCTTCACTTTATAAATGAATATGAAACTCATGCACCCTTGCAACAAGATTTCAATCAAATGAGAAATCACAAAACACCCAAGTTTGTCGATGTTGATGACTTTTGTTTCATACTTTCCCATTCCTTACAGAGTTGTTGATATGGAGAAGGGGATGTTGAATATATGGTGATGTTGTTCGAGAGGTTGAGAATCTGTGATGGAGAAAGTACTACTACCAAATTCATTTCATGTTAAGTACTACTGAGGTTTTTTTTATTGGTACTAATATCTTCTTCTTTTTTTGATTGCTTGCAGGACATCGCCTCACATGCAGTAAAGAAGAGACTTTGTGCTACCAAGAAGCCCTACTTTAGGTCAATTGTTGGATAACAGTTTATCACAACTTATATGGATATCACAGGTGGAAATGCCTTCTTGGTGAGTTTCAAATCTTATGTATACATTTTGTTGCTGAATTTGCATTAAATACACCTGTAACTCTATAAGTTATACCAATTCAAGTAATCTTAGTTCCACAGAGATCTGGCATATAACCCATGGCATTGCTAAATGGCGTGATTAGGGTATTAATATCTGGCAACTTAATGTGGCTTGATGAGTTTGGATGTGTTGTTTGTGACAGTTATGTGGATAGCTACAAGGGTTATTAATGATTGGGCTAGGACTATTTTCGATCAAAACAAGAGGTGGCTTACTTTTATTCTGTTTTCTATAATACATTAAGCTTTGCAAAATTTACATGAGCTACTTCCTACGAGTCGTATTTTGTTTTCATATGCTGGAATGTGGGTGTGCATAAATATGTTGTAGCTATCCCGTAGCTCAATCAAACATCACATTCTTACAATAGTATGATATACTAAAAGTGAAATGAGTTTTTATACAATAGTAAAAAAATATTAATTTTCCAATACTATCAATCCCTTTGCATAAAAATGTGACAAAATGAAACAATTTGAAATAATTTATGTAATGATAGGAGTGCATTTTAGTCTAAATCTTCTTATTTTATCATGTGATGTTGTTGTTACTTGATAGGAGTGCATTTCCTTTTTCACATTAGCGAAGGAAGAAAAGTGCACAAAATTAAATTTGCTCTTATATTAATACTAATTTTGTTTCGTTTTTTTTTTTGTTTTTTTTTTTTTTTTTTTTGATTTTCGGGGGGGGGGGGCGTCGTGTAAGGGGTTGTGGGTTTTGTGATTATTTTTA
>JAJJMC010027712.1:3010146-3031329 GCA_023531435.1 Papaver californicum | reverse complement strand
GGATGGGATCTGATGTGGTTTAGAGATTAATTTCAACCAGCTGATCTTTTGTTGAAGAGGTTAGGCATAGCCATTGTGATTTAGTGGAAAGTATTGTTGCTTAGTGGAAAGTATAGTTGATACTAAGCTGAAAAAAGAAACATATCCGCCAGTATTGTATCTTCAACCAGTTGGAGTTGCAGGTATTCCTATTATTCAATTAAATTTTATTTGATATTGATCCCATGTTAGCTTGAGACATTTGTGTATTTTACAACTTAGTTATCTTTTGCGTCTTACGAGTCTGGCATATTTTTATCACGAGTGTCAGTTGCTTGATTTTATTTCTCAGTATAAGAGAAGTGTTATAAACAGGAGAACTTTTGTAATTGCAGAGTCCAAACATGCTGTAATTGATCTTATGTACCCCATTTTTTCAGATTATGCCAGTTCCCACTATTGCCAGTTCTGAATCAAGCCAAAGCAGTTCACCTTCATAATTGAAGCTCAAGTAATGAATGAACCTCAATGGTGGTTCAAATTATGGACATTTGCTTGGCCACAAGGTCCCTCAATGGAGTTTTACTAAACTTTCAAGAGATCTACGCTCTACTTTCAAAGGTGAGGTTTCTCATGACTTTGATTCTAATAGATATTGTTTACCTGTAGTATCTAAGCTGCATGTAAATTCTCTACTTCCTCTTATATGAACTAGAGTAACAACATTATCTCATTGCATCCTAACTGCTGCTGGAAAGTTCCTAGAAAGAGGAGCTAAGCTCCTCTCCAAATCATTGTTCCCACCGGCTATACCAACATCACCAGTTCCAAAACCATTCACATCCTGCATTAGCATATTCAACCCACCATTGGTCCCTCATATTCACGAACCAAAACACCAACTTAGCAGACTCGCAGGAAATTACAGCAGCAATACTGAGTTGCCACCACCATTTCGTTTACTATTCAGTTGACGAGTTTCCGCTGTTGCCAGTTCTTCTTTGAGCCACGGCAGTTCACCTTCATAATTGAAGCTCAGGTACTTGACGAACCACAAGATGGGACGATATGCACAGAGATAAAGTCGTGTTCAACAAGACTTATGCATCCATAGTGTGTTATATACAATTCAGGTTAGCAGGTGCTTATTTCACATTGATATATTTACCTACGCTTACATATGTTTCCATGGAGGATGTCAATTCTATTATGTTCATCATCTAGATGAACTTGAGTTATTTGGTCCCCGTGCAGGCTTTTGGATGGGTTGTATAAGAGAGGATCTCAACTGACACCTCCACACCAATCAGAGGATTTAAAATGGAATGATTACTTTCCGATAGTTTTCAAGTTGGTTATCTCTCTCAATTTTTGGTTGTTGGTATTGTGATACAATTATTAGTTTGGGTTGCTTCATTTATATTGTGAGTTAATTTGGTGGTTAGTGGGATTAGTTTAAGCAGTTTAGGTTAGCAGGAAGCCGTTCGATATTTCAGAAATTATTATTCGTATGTGGGTTTTGTAAACTCTAAGCAATATGTAGGACACACGTTTATGTTAAATGGGGTGTTCATGTGATTCAATATGGAAGGAAATACAAGACCTCTTTTAAGCTTGCTTTACTATTTTTAAGGGTTGTGCAGGAATTACTATATTTATCCCCTAGCATTACTGCAATTTAATCTTTTATATTTTTAATTATATACTCTTGATGTTGTTGTGTTGTTTCTTCAAAACAATCATGTGTCTCGCTCATACTCGGGGTAACTTGCACCCAAGAGTTAATAGTTGTCTTAACACTACATACCAAATCATAAGTTGTCGTAATTGGAACAAATATGACACGAGTAATGAAAATTATTTACCAAGTTTTGATATTTTATGCCAATTTCTAATATTATTGGTATTTGAACAGTGAATTTATGTGAATTTTGAGATCAGAGTAATAGTTGAATGGGTTTTTGTTCTTATGTCATGTGTGGATTTTAAATTGTTTGTAAATTGTGTACGTAGTTAGGTTTATCTTTAGTATGTAGGTGGAAGATTTAATAATGGTCGATATAGGTAAACATTGTCAACATTATATATATGAGCACATGTGTGAATATAAGATGGGAGTATTATGAGATGATATTTTTGAATCAAGACAAGTAATATATATGTAGCTTGAAATTAAGTTTCACAAGTGGGTGTTGTTGTAAGTCATTGAAAGTTTGTTAACTGAATAGAAAAATGACGCCTCCTATCAACATGTACTACACTTTAAAATGAATGTAGCAATGAGAGGGTACTACTGCATATAAGTTTATTTAAATCCTTGCAGACCGATAGAAAATATTGTTGTGTACATTATGTTTTTAAATCTCTTAGACAAACGATTAAGTGTATGTTGTCATCAAACTTTCTCTGTTGCACCTAGAACATTCAGAGAACTACACTATGTTTACAATCCTATATATGGACTGAATTCTACTTAATGTAAAATCCTATATATGGCATGCAAGGAAGAAAAATTGTTAAGTTGAAAAGATACGGAGATTGGTGACTCCATTGAGTTTGTGACGAGTTTTTCAACAACTGCAGAAAAGAAAAAGATTGTGAAAGCCAAGTCAGAGATGAAATACCCGTGGTCTGTGGTAAAATAACCAGTGATGAGCGTCATGCAACGTAGGAATACGTCATTCTTTTACAATAATGTTTATGATAATTTTTTGGTCATTATTAAATCATCTATTATACTTTGACATATTTTTTTACTAAATAAACTCTAATAAAAAATTATTTAATATCACAAACCACAACAAATTATTTAGATACTAGGGAATGACGTATGCCGAAATAGCACGGGCTATTTCAAAGTGTAATTAGCTTAGCCTATTTTCTTGATTGAATAAATCTCTCAAAAATATAATTAGCAAAATAACAATAAGGAATTGGATCGAAAACTTTATGTGTGATTGAGATAATAAGTATTATAAACTCCAAAAGAAAAAGAGGTTGTTGAGTTTATAAGAGTTCTGATTGAAATATACATAACAGATAACCTCCTAAAATTTTCAACAAAAAAAAGATTGGTTAGTGAAGGTAAAAAAAAACACATGGAAAATGAAAAAGATAGTTTATATATTTCAGCGATTGTGGTGATGCATAATATAGATGAAAAGTCTTTTTGAGTTTTTTTTCTTTTTCCAGTTTTCTATTCTCTCATTTGATGGAGATAAATGAAAAATTAACGGTGTGTTTCTTTTTCTTTGTATAAGGTAATTAATGGTGTGTTAATTAAAAATTATACTTATTCATTTTGATGTTAAGGAATTTATTACGCGTGAATAGTACAAAGAAAGGATGGACTATTGGATTTACAGGGCTTGGATGATTCTGGAAATGGGAGTAGATCCTAGCCACTACCAAGAGAATGAGAATATATCTCAGTCGTTGCCTGACACACCAAACACTACTGTTTTGTAAGTATAGATATAACGATTAATTCATTGTGTGATAGAAAAATATAAGGTTAATAATAAAAATTTAAATTCATACATTTGCAAGATTATCATCGCGTCGTTCCTTACAATTTAAGCAACAAAATACGGGTAGTGGTAAGCTAGATGAGGCAACATGGATTGCGTCTCCATCGTGTTTAAATTTTAAATTTGGGAAATCATGTCCCTGAATTTTGTAATTTTATTTCATTGATATAACGACTCCCATTTAAAAAACTAACTTTGCAATTTTGCATGTCAATTGACTCTAATTGACAACCACGGACAAATTATACATTGACTACCATTGATTTTCATTGCACGTAGACTGGCATTGAATGTAGTTGAGTGTGGGATATAATTGCATCTTGAATGTAATTTTACTTAGTCATAATCAACTATTTTAGTTAAATTTAAGTACCAAATATTTACTTAGGGTGAAGAAACTAGACTTCAAAATCATATAAGAATCGAAATCATACTAAATTAGGAATCTTTATATTGGATAGCCACAATATTTTGGTATATATATGACAAAATACCAAAATAAAATGTATCTCGCAAATACTGGTATTTTAGCTCTTGATGATGATAAAGTACTTGAAATAAATAGGCACATGGTGTCCCTCTTTCAAGGAGAAGAGCATGTATACTTGAGTAGGATATATATTTTTTCTTCCAAAAATTATGTCGAAGATGAGCGGTTGTATCCCACATAAATTCTAACAAGTTGAGAATACATATATGCCAAACCATTCTTTGAAATTGAAAATTAGCCTGCCAATTATTCTTTTGAAATATTCCAATAAAAGATAGGGCATCGTTAAGGGAACGAGATTAATTATTACATGACTGGGTTATCAAGAAGAAAGCAGGGTACGGAGCCTAAATAATGCTGGATTCTACTTGACATACGGTGCTTTTAAAGAAGATGAAAATCCAATGTACATTGGTATTTCAAAAAGACTCGGTAAACCATCCAAACTAGAGATTACTATTATCAAGAAAAATGAGTGGCCAAATGGGTATACAACCGTGGTGCGTGAATGCACTACTGAGAATTCACCACCTATAGATCTTATCGTTTCTCAGGAGCATGGATATTGGAATGATATGGCGCTACAGAACTTCTACGAAGTTAGTTTCAAGAAAAGTACTGGGTTATCTAGAATTTACTTTTTACTATCCTAGGTTACTTTTATGTGTTAAATTTTGAAGTTTTACTTTTTAAAACAAGTTCATATCAATAAAATTTTAGTTGATATCAAATATATTTTATTTTTTAAATTCTACTCGGTAAAGAGAGAAGCTTCGTATCATGAAAGGCTCAAACATATATGATATTAATTTTTAAAATTTCAGGTGTTCTTGCAAATTATAACCCCATTGATTTATGTTAGTTATTCTTGATAACTATTGAAAATTAACATATAGATCAAAAGTCAAAAAAAAAAAAATACAGTTACAATCCAAATTACCAGCTCATACCATTAATCAAACTAATATTTTAGGATTTACTATCGGTATTATATTTATATGCAAAATAAATGAAGTGTACTATCGGCATAAATTCCTAGATTTTTCACATCATTTACCAAGTTTTCTTTAGTTATGGGACTAATCACTGTCTTGAGTTATGGCCCGGACTCAATCTCTCCTTAAAGTCTTGATTGTACATACTTTATTTGTTCCCCTTTATAACTTAATGAGTTCAACTTGGGACTCTAGAACTACAATTTGTGCAATGTCATAAAAAATGTTAACCTAATGTGTGCAATGGCATAAAAAATGTTAACCGTTAGATGTATAAGATCTTATGGTTAGTATGTTTTTTCAAAGACAATAATATCAACAAACACAAAAAAACTAAATCAAGGAACATCTATCACTAGTGTATTGAACTGCATCATCAATACACTGATGATGGATATTTATTAGCAAAATTAAAGTTTAAAAGAATTATCATCACAATTCCTTATATAATATAAATTCTTAAATATAAAGGAAATAGACTTAAAGAATGAAATTCAACTTTAAATGAAATTTTATACAAAGAATAAATCCTACTTTATGTACATAACTTTTTTGTTATAAAAGAAACATCTAACTAGTCATAATAATGATTATACGTTCACAGAAAAATTAAACTACTAAGTAAATTAAGACATGGGTTTATTTTTTATTGGAATAGACCCACACAAGAATGCTGAAGAAGCATGTGATAACAGAGAACTAAAAATACAACTCAACAACCCAAGAAAACTAAACAATTTCTGTTTTTCTACAACAGTTTTGTGAAAAAAAATACTCAGCCGTATCAACAATGAAATTATTATTTGTTTTCTTAATGAACAACTGGGAGATTTAGAACAGCTGGAATATAACCGTATCCAACAATTTTAAGGGACTTGAAGAAAAGAGAGAAGCACACAACAGATGGATCCATAAAAAAACGAAACAATATATACGTATGCAAGCATTGAATCTTAAACAATTCATATGGTCCAGACATGCGCAAGGATGGAGCCAAAAGTGAGGTGGATGGGTCCCTGAGCCCACCCAAAATTTTATTTTTTAATTAGAAGTTAATTATCACAATTATAAGTGTTACTAAATTATTTTGTCACATGTATTACTATTACAGACGTTTATGATAAATATAATTGTTGGTAAATAATTTATAATATATAAAAATGTTAAAAAAAAATTAGTTTTTAAATTGATAATCAATTTGTGACTATATTTTGTTAACCAATTATACTAAGATGCCCTATCCAATCAAAATTTCTAGCTCCGTCACTATGCATATTAATAAATATTTTTGTAGCTATTAATAGACATATGAATAGATTCTAAACTATGTTTGGATAAAACTTTAAAAATTCGATACAATTTTTAAAATGTACAATTGTATATCAACGTGCAACTCCTCTAAAAAACTGTAAGAAATTGAATTAATTTCTTATACTATTAGGTGATTAAAACAAGTAAAAACATGTTAGAATCTTATTTTCCAAATTAAATAGGATGCATACAAACATTTCCTATTGTTGAAAATGTAAAAGTGAAATAAAGCATTTCCTATTGTTGATAGCCTTATATTAAATAACGATAAATGTATATTGAACTAAGTACATAATACATCAAAAAAACAGATCAAAAAGATATACATATGAAAAGAGAAGCTTTTGTACATCAAAATCTACAAAATATTGAATATATAACAAAAGATAATAAATAGATTGATATTAAAACTGATAAAAATGTAATGATGAATTTTAAAAATGAAGAGTTTTTGCTTTTTTACTTTAATATGGATGAGATTAACATAACTAAAATAATTAATATTAGGGTTTATGTAATTATTGATGTATTAGGAAATGTGCCTTGATCCTTAGTGGGCTCATAAGTTACAAGCTTTGAATTTAACCCATCCATCCAATGACTTTAATCGAGTCATTAACTTTCAGTTTTATGACCATCTAAAACTAAGCATCGTCATTAACTATCCACTGAATGAAACACATATAGTAAAATTGCATTCCGTTAAAACTAAATTTTTCATAAAATCATGTTCAACTAATGAAGTTTTATAATTCCAAAATAGTATAAGCTTAACTAAGTAAATTAAATTACACTAAATTTTTTTCTATTTTCTCTTATATGCAAAAATAACATAAAGTGTGATTAATTATATGTAAAACTCATGTGTTTAGCATCAATTTTGGATAAGCTATATATAAGAAAATCGAATTTCGATAAAACTAAATCCATGTGAAATCATATTAGAAGTTAATGTTTTTATAAAAAAAATAAATAATAATAAACTATAGTCAGGATCTGGGTTTACGGTACATAACAGTATGATTTAATGTTAGGTAAAAATAATAGTGTATAAAGAAGTATAAACCTTCTAAAGAAAACTAACCCAAACGATATAAAATTATGCCAGGGTTGTGATTTTAAGTAGTTGTCAAAAGCCAAACAAAATGTAATTGTTACATGTTTAACTTTAAGTAGCTCGTCCATAAGTAAGTAGGTAATACTTACCATATGTAAAATTTTAAGTCAATGATGTGATGTCTCGGATAATATAATATTACTTGGGCGACAATGGTAACGAAAGAGAATAGATAACACTAGGGTTTATTTTTAAATTTCAACATGACCATATTAAGAAATAACAAATTTTATGTACTTGGAAAACATAAAGAAAATTTGGGAAAGTGTAGATTTGATTCCATATCTCTTTTAAACTTTATATATTTAGATGGGTGGTTTAGAGTCAAAGAACATAATATGAAACATAAAAAATAGACTAACATTCATACTTCAAAGTTTACTACAAAAAAAAATAAAAAAAATAAAAAGAAAAACAGGAACATGAACTTGATAGGAAAGGGAAGAGAATCGAGTTAGTGAAGGCCAAAAAAGACCAACAAAGTTAGAGGAGGCCAAGAAAATACCAATCAAGGTAGATGAGACCAAAATATGAAGAGGTAAAACTTGCTCAGTCATGTAATAGAAATGCAATAGGTGTATAATTTGTGAAATCTTTTTGTGAATGATTTGGAAGAATAAGCAACGATAGACAAAATCAAGGCTGATTTTTCTTTACATGATTTCAGACGACATTATTAAATAAGAGGGTTGCAAGTAGAAAATAAAAAGTTTGTTGTTGTTGTTCCTAATTTACCTAATTTTATTGATTGATGGGTGTGGATGAAAGTGACGGAAAAATATGTTTTTAGTAATTTTATGAACAGGGATTATATTTACCTGTTGGTAAAAACATGACAACTAAACAATTGATAGATATCTCCTATTTCTGTAAAAGTTGGTGAATGATCTTACACATTAGTTTTTTAATTTCAACATCTTTCTTACATGTTAGTGTCGAATGGTCTTTAGTCGCTAAGAAATAATTTCCTTTTTGAAAAACACGTGAATGGATAATAGGTTGTGGGTTCATAACTTTTGTACAACTTCACAAGTTTGATTTTAAAGATTCAAAGCCAAAAAGTTTTTAGTACTAAAAATAATTAACCAACAAATGTATGAACTGCATAATTTGATTCCTTCTGTATACAATTTTTTTAAGGATTCATATGAACATATGATCAAAACATACAAAGGAATATATATTATTGTAAATATTATTAGGTACATGAATAGATTCTTGATTAGGTTTGAATAACATTCTAGAAACTTGATAATATTGTTAAAATAATTGTATAACGTGCAACTTCTCCAAAAAAAAATTAAGCATTCAAATTAGTTTCCTATACTAATTTAATTGATTAGAATAACAAATAATAACATGTTGAATCTTTTCTTCCATATTAAATAGGCTCGTTATGGACTAATTATTGTTGAAAATGTAAAAGTGAACTTAGTATTTTTCATTATTAAAATAAACAAGCCTAAATTGAATAACCATTGATAAAAGACAGTATACTACGATGAAAGGTTAATCCAGGGACATAGGGCGGGTGATGCCTAGAGAAAGAAGAAAATACAATCATCGCCTGAAAGCGAGGTAACTAAATTTTCTGTCAAGGATCAAGAGCTCATGAAAGGTAAGACTGATAGTGATGCTAAGAAAAAACAAGAAAGCATTACGGAGAAAAAAAGAAGAGCAACCACTTCTTGCAGAACTCCCTTGGGTCCTTAATCAAGAGGCAAGATATTCGTATGACGAAGAAGAATTGGAGAACTTCATGCAGGATCTAGAGCAACAAAACGACATCGAGAGTTTGGGAGGATGTAAACCTTTTGATTCATTTGAATTCAAAAAAAAATGTTTAAACATGATCTCGAAATGAAAAAGTGTATCAAAGATTATGAAGAAAAAAATCGAGAGTATGAGCTAGAAAAATTTTAAAAATATAAAAATTGGAAGAAAAAAATTAGAATGGTATTACCTTCTTTTTTTTTTAGTTTTTGATGTTGCATGATTTTGATCAGGTTAACTATGACGATAAGTGTCATTGCAACATTGGCATCTTACTATCATGTGGTAGTAAGATGCTTGAGGCTTATTTGAAAAATGAAGAGTTCATTGATGATGAGGACGACAATCGTAATTATATACTCAAAAATTCAATAAGATATGATTGCATGCATTTTTAGGAGATCGGTTCTATATAAAAAGTGTGTGAAAAACGAACACGCATCAGTCTTTTCACACGAGGTAGGTCTGAACATGAAATTTAGAAAAACATGATATTAGTCCATGAAAATATGGATAAGTTAAAATCAAAATAGTACACAGCGGTACGAAAATTCAAACAACGTCTAGAATGAATATGTAAAACCGGCATAAACAAACTATGGACTCGAGAATACAACCATGTAAGAATATTATGGAATGCTTAAAGAGATAAAATTGAAATTCATGAACGGGTCAAAGACATATTCATTCACTTTTGAGAATAGTTTTTAATGGATCTAAATTATTTTGTTATTTTTCGTCAATTGATATTCTTTGCAAGGTATGTCATAACTCAAGTTTATATTGTTCACATTATCTTATAGTTTACCAAGTTTTTGGCTGTGTCAAAAGGCAATAATAATTGCATGACTAACTTCAATAGCTTTTGCATTATTCACCTCACTATTTACCTTATTATTGTGCCAGTAATTTGAATTCTTATTAAGGTCAGACTATTTTTCTCTTCGGAGTTGATGCAGATCGGAAACATGTAAAGATGATAATAATCGCAGCAAAATATTGGGTAGAAATCAATAGAAATTAGTTGATATTCAAAGAGATATCCCAAAATCTACAGGGTTATATAGACTTCGCTAATTCATTACGAATAACGACTTTAGATATGAGATTAGTATTCATACTTCGGGATAAACCCAACTATGAATAAAAATCAATCAATAAACTCAACAAGTTTAATGAAAATAAAATAATTTTAATTAATCAAAAACTCCCCTAATTTTCGTTTTTGGAGCTCCTTATACAGATAACTCCTACTAAACAAACCCTAAACTTATCAAAAACCTATAAACTTGTTTCCCAAAGTATCTACTACCTTTAGGCAACTTTCCTAACTTATTAAAACTCTTAAAATAAACTTATAGACTCTTCTAAAATTACCTAAATAATAAATCCGAAAATTAGTTATTTTTGTACTAAAAATAACATTAAAAAAATAAATACTAGATTTATTTTTCATAAATCTCCCTCCTTCATTCTACCGGTGTTGGAGAAGATTCGTCCTCGAATCTTGCCAGTACCATGTTCTGCATGTGTAACTCGTTGATGACAATCTTCATACACATGAATTGATGTTGTAAAAAAATAATTTATGTACCGTATAGAAGCATGAGTTATGATGGAATCCCAAAACGGATCTTCATAAGTAAATTCAACAAATTCTCTCTTGTTAGAATAGATATGAGAGACCATTTGTGTATCACAATAATCAACAACTATCTTACTCTCGGGTAAAGACAACTCATCAATATCAGGAATTTCTAAATCAATAAGTTTATCAGGATTAGATGACTCACCATGAAACTCCATTAAATCATGTGAAACTTCTTGGGACTGTTTTTCTTTGTCAGAAACAGGAAGTTCTTCGCCTTTTTGAGAAGAAAATTTCATATCCTCCTCATCATCGGGATATTTATCAAAGATCGGAGTTGTATATCTCTCAACAATAACTTGATTTTGTGCATCATTGTCATGACGGCAAAACAAGTCTTCAACGCCGTTATCTACACTATTATTTTCTTCTATAAGCGAGCATGGTTTAGATCGAGATTTTAGTGACTTCTTCAAATAATATTCTATCACTTCCAGAATCTCCTTCTTTGATTTGATCAGATATTCACATCTTCTCGGATCTCATCTTGGTGACAATTTATTAACCCCTGAATACTCGTCTTAGTAACATCTTATTAACCCTAGAATCAAACTTTGCTCTGGTACCAACTGATGCAGATCGGAAGCGTGTAAAGATGATAATAATCGCAGCGGCATAGAATTATTGAAAAGTAACCAGTAAAATGGGTAGAAATCAATAAAAATTAGTTGATCTTCAAAGAGATATCCTAAAATCTACGGGGTTATCTAGACTTCGTTAATTCACTATGAATAACGACTATAAATATGAGATTAGTATTCAGACTTCGAGATAAACCCAACTATGAATAAAAATCAAAATCAATAAACTCAACAAGTTTAATGAAAATAAAATAATTTTAATTAATCAAAAACTCCCCTAATTTTCGTTTTTGGAGCTCCTTATATAGATAACTCCTACTAAACAAACCCTAAACTTATCAAAAACCTATAAACTTGTTTCCCAAAGTATCTACTATCTTTAGGCAACTTTCCTAACTTATTAAAACTCTTAAAAGAAACTTATAGACTCTTCTAAAATTACCTAAATAATAAATCCGAAAATTAGTTATTTTTGTATTAAAAATAACATTAAAAAAATATAAATAATAAAATAATAGATTTATTTTCCATAAATCTCACTCCATCAGGAGTAGAATTGATTTTTAAATTTAGGCTTATTGCTTTTAATTTCTAAGAATTTTTTTCTTCAGAATAATTTATTAAAGAAAATACTTGAATATTCATTTATTTGTTTAAGGTAAATAATTAAAATTTGGTTAAATGGTTCCACATATATTCAAACCAAGGAAGTAATTTGGGAAACATAAAAAATGAAGAAGTAAATATTAATTCTACTCATTTGTGAATTTTAAGTAATTTGGAAAACATCAAAAACAATTAATTTGGGAACTTTAAGTAATTATAATTAACTAATTCTAGAAGTGCATATTTAGGTCGAGTATCTTATTTTGTTCTTAATTTAAACAGTTCATTTATATGGTCTGTAAAGGTATTGTACTTTATCAATTCAACCAGTTAGACCTATTAGCATCATATCTAACAAAAAAAACTTGCTTGAATTGAACTTTAAGTTAATAAATAGGTCATCAGTTAAGAAAGATGATTGGTAACTAATTTTTATACACCTGAGTTACATTTTTAATGTTAAATACAATATGGAGGAGCATATAAGTACAACTAGATAGCAAGTTTAATGGTCAGAAAACCTACAAGCAAATTATATTTAATTTTCTAATTGGCTAATCATACCACAGTTTATATCCCTTTGTTACAAAAGAATTTAAGTGATTTAAGCATTTGACATTGCTTCAGAAAATTCTCCATATCTTGGTTAGACTCAGTTTTCAAACATTTAACCACTTCTCTTTTAGATCATCGAACTTATTATTAGCAAGCATCGATTTTTCGATAGCATTACTGAAGCTATGTAAAGACTTGGATAAGTTATAGTGAAAACTACCAGGTAAAAACCCATATATATAGAAGATAAATCAAAAAGAGATGAACTAATCAACCGAGTAATTTCTACCGTGTTAAAAAATAAACCATGGAACAAAAACTAATTGAACAGGTTGAGCCCCGGCCGTAGGCCGGGGTGATACCTAGTTGAAAATAAATAGTGGTGGATGCTATAAACCCTGGTTATCGACTCTCTTTGTTTAGTTTAGTTTAATTTATTAATTTATTTTACTTTCTAAAAATCCCAAAAACATCATTTCTAGTTAGTTCATTAGAGATATTGGTTGCAGTATTTTCCCGCTCCATATGGATCGACCCGTATTTGCCATTGTCTACTAGTTAGACGTTGTGTGGTTGCGGTTTATTTATATAGGTATTCCAAAACCCTATCAATCTTTGGCACCGCTGCCGGGGAGTGGTTGTGGAATATTGTAATTAGTATTTTGATTTTCTAATCATAGTTTAGGTTTTTATTTTATTTTATTTTATATAGTAATATTTATTTCTATTTTATTTTTAGGATTTTTAGGATTTTTAGTTCTTTTTGACTAGTTTTGTGTCTTAGAATTTTGTTTCAGGTACCTTTGGGGTTGCTCCTGGTCGTCTATCTCAACAGCATTCGTCTACTGCAAAATACTCACGAGTTTATTGCTTGTGACTTATATATTGAACGATTTGTACAGGTTGGACGCTCGTTACCCTAAATTTGATACGAGGTACTAGTACTGCTTTTCGAAGTGGGAAAATACTTAGTTGAGTTCTTTGAACTCTTCCGTTCCAATTATAAGGGTATGAGAAAAAAAAAAAAAATTTGTGGTGTGATTTATGGAATGAATGAATCGGTGATCGCTTGTTTGTTTACTTCCTGAATTTGCACCAATTTTATTTTGTATAAATTTTTTTTTTTTATTTTCTTTGTATATATGGAGTCTCGTGACATGACATCCTTTTTGGCATTTTGGAACTTATCCAAAAAGCTCCAGAAAGAAGAGTCAGAAAAGGAGTTGTTTACTGAAACGATTGGAGAATATGCTTGTAGAAATTCACATTACAGGAACCCATGAGAGTAGATTGTGTAAATAATAACTGAAATTATTTTCATGGTTATGATCATTACAAACTTTTTGAAGGTTATGATTATTACCAACCGTACCGAAGTTGTGAGCCATATTTTACTAATTCCAATTATTATTCATATGCTTCTGAGTCACAGTATGAGAGAGACCATTCATTCTACTGTGACTCATCTCCACCATCTTCGCTTGATCGCCTCAAAAATGACATTGCTGAACGGACCAAAGCTAGTGAGTTATTTTTTAATGAATTGAATAAAACCTATGCTTATTGTGATCAACTTGCTAAATAAACTGATTTATCGATTTCTCAACTAACGTAGTCGGTGAATGAATGTGGTCTTACTGAGGATACAAGTTTTGATTTTTCTCATGAATTAATAATGAAACTGTTATGAATGATGAATCTTTGTGCTTTGAGAATGATGATGAACTTGACACTTGTGACTATAGAAATGATGATACTGTTATGACATTTGAATCTAGTGTATCTTGTCCAACTCACGATCATATTAATGATGATACGCCTATTCAAAAGGATGAGTTTCGGATTTGGGACACTATTTATTCAGATGATAATGATGATTTAGAAGAACCTGTTTATACAGACTATTGTCGAGTTTAATAACTCGGAGACAGTAGATGTGCAAATTGATATACCTTTTAATCACGTGAATTTTGAGATTCCTACAGGTCACTTAGATGTAGACAATAATGATGTGTGGCTCTCAAGGATATTACATGAGAGTAATGACAGTGCATGTTTTTCCTATGATTTAGGATAATCAATAGAATTTTTCAAGGACACGGATGACCATGTAACACTAGAGATTTTGGAGGGTTTGTCGCCTTCCTCACAAGAGGACAAAATAAAAGATACCAAATCCATATTATGTGTCACTTCTCCTTGATTTTTTAACCTAACTTTCTGTAGGGTTCCTAGTTTAGGATTAGATGTGTGTGCTCCAAAAAAATTATTGGACTACTTTGCTTCTCGTGACATCTATGTATTTGTGCATGTTTCTCCGGCAGTTTCAGTTCCCATTCCTAGCGAACCCTTTAACTCGGTTATTTTTATTCACAATGATATATCCTTTTACAAAAACCAGGTTTGGGGGTAGTTATTTTCTTGTGATAGTCTCATCATCTTTATGTTACTACTGCGAGAGTGTGAGGCTGTCATTGGTTGTATATATTATGTTCTAGGTTGATCCCCATATTTTCAGGTTGTTAATATATGGAGAGTCATTGTTTGTACATTTCAGTAGGTATATTTTTATTCTGTGTCGTCTTTTTACATTTTCTATATACTTTTAGTTTTTATTTTATTTTCAGTGTTCTTTGTTATTACTATCGTTTGATGTGTGTTACAGAGAATATTGTTGTGGTTTTTTTGCATCAATCAGGTGAAATATTCCAATCCTTTCTCTTTGATTTATATTTGTTTCTCCTATTTATATTTATTGCATACTATTATAGGTTGCACAGTTTGAAACATTGAGGACAATGTTAGATTTAGGTTTCGGGGTAGAGTTTTCGAGAATCGATGCCAATAAGAAACTAAAAATTTGATAAACTTGCAAAAAAAATTCAGGATGACACTAACCATTCTAAGTACATGGAAACAAAATTCTTTTTTATAGGAATTGGTGTGCCTAGCTAAATGGTATATTCATATCTCAATGCCTAACTCAAGTGTTAGAAATAACATGATAATCATTGCACAAGCATATCTCGGAATCATCATAACCATATAATTTTCTGTTTTTATTTTTACAATTTTATGTTTCTCTAAGTGATTTGGTGGGGCACTAGTATCGCCTTTTTGTCGCCGTTGGGATGAAGTGGAGTGATTGAGATCAAGACCCATCATTGTATTTTATTTAGACCATATATATATATATATATATGTATATAAATAATAATGATTTGTATGTTAAATAAATCGACGGTTATGGCCCTTGTATATACCAGCTGAGTTGATATTAGTATTAGGATTAAGACCAGTGGGAGCGTATCTCCATTGGGATTCATCCTGGCACTGACTTTCATACAGATATTCTGGGAAACACCTTTCACCTTAGTCAACATATGCACACTTCATCACTTTTATATACATTTTCTAATATATCCATGTGTTTGAAGTTGATTGATTTCGAGCAATGTGAATGTTGATAATTTTTATCCAATTTTAGAAAGTTCAAAGATTATCTGAGTAGAGTTTTGCATTCTTATATGAATTTTAGTACGCTAAGTGCAAACTCGTGTACATCAATTGGATCCATGCAGGGTTATGATTCTTATATCCAAATAATTTAGTATGCCAACTAAATAGCTTGTTTAGTGTCTATCCTCAATCACTTACAGGTAGCTAGGAGTTGGAGTAAATGTTTTATGGGTATACCTCTTGTAAACCCTCACGAGACAAAACTCGTCCACTAAGACCATTTAGGGGTTTAAAGGCTTGTTACACATGCTAAGTGTAGTCGCTATTCCTGCGAAAGTGAGTTATGATTTTTATTTCATTTTTAGGTTAGTTTTTCTATTTAGTTTTGCTCGGGGACTAGCCAAATGTAGGTTTGAGGGTATTTGATGAGTGATTAAACACGTCATATTTTATATCTTAATTTATATTTATTAGTTCTCTATTTTATATAAATTTAATTTATTTTTTTTATTTGCAGTTTTTAGAAAATAAAGTTTGATGGTCTAAAACCAGATTTTACCATAAAATATTCGGAAGCCAACTTCAATTGCTATCTCAGCTAGCTCAATATCGGATATGTGCGTTACATGGATCGGAAAAATCAAAATAGCCAAGCAGACTACCGTTCAGCATGTTATGATAAAGAAGTGACAAGCCCAACTAACATACACATTTCTCAAGCCCATAGCCGTACAATAAAATCATGGACCGAATAAAAAATAGCTAGTGTAAAAGATATGTTTACAAAACATAAGGAAAGTAGATCCCTATTTTTGTTTGACCGTGGAAAAAATAATAAGAAGGATTTATCGAAGAAACTCAAAGACTTGGCAAGGTTGCATGTGATAAAAAGAATCGACGTCATTAAGATATGTCCGAGATTTGAAAGTTTGGATGGAAAATTATGATTAAGTGGCAGCATGTGGTCATAAGATGGACATGGCATATATGTAAGGAAGTTAATCGGGCTTTTTAATAAAGTGATCAATATTTTGAACTATAATTAATAAAATTATTATTTTTTTAAACCATTATATAAAATCGTCGATTTTGACTTTTCCTGTTTAAAAAACAGGTAACATCAGTTAAATGTCTACGTGTTAGTTATCCTACTTAGTAAAAGATATTTACACCCTTCTTATGGACTGACTAGGTCGAGTTAGTGACGTGAGTCATTTTCGAGTCAAATCAGTGACTCAGATAAACTTATCTCAGTCCCCGATTATTCTCTACTTGAATTTTAACCATTTTGTACCCAGAATTATTCTTTGTCTGCATCATAAATCCATCACAGCAACTCCAATTTTTCTTCTTAATATTTCACATAAACATTTCGGATTTCTACCAATTGATTTGTACCCAATTTCCATCTCCATTTTAACTTCAAATTAATTTTAGAAATTAGAACCTGAATTTCCTAAGAACCCTAACTAAGGGAAACCCCAAAATTAACATTCAGAAACTTAATTTATGATTTAAGTTCAAACAGACATGCATAACATGAATTAATACAAACCCATTATCTAAAATTGATGGAATTTCAAAACAATAGTCACAAATCACCCTTGGTTCGTCTTCTTCCCCAATTATGAACCCTAATTGATAACACAAGAACAAACAGAGACACAATATAACGTTTGATAAAAACCTATTGAAAAAATTAATCAAATTAATCAGCTTTCCATTATTCATTAATCAGTTTGCCTCAAATTGAAATCACCCCAACTGAACCCAATTAAACCCAAATCATTGAATAAACCCTAAGATGTAAAACATAGAAAAAAAACTAAATCAACCAAAATCGAAATTCTTCTTTGTAAAACTATTACATGTTCTTCCCCAAATTGAAATCAACAAAATCTTCATTAACTCCATTAATGCACTGCAAAAAAATCTTAAATCATAGATTTTTTCGTCTTCTTAAATCATCCATCTAATTCGTACCTAATTATGCATACTTCATATTAAATAGCAGCAGGAATTTTTTTCAATTAGGATATCTAAATAATCCATAATTATCAACGACTGAGAGAGGGAGGCGGAAACAAGAAGAGGAGACATAAACAAAAGAAGAAGAAAAAAAGAAAAGGAAAAGAAATGAAATAAAACAACTAGTTGAATCGTATTTTTACAGGGTAAAGTTTTTATGGTAATTTTAACCTGTATGATAGACTTAGACAGCATGGTTGACCAATTTGGTGGATTTGGATGTAAAAATTAACGAAAAGACCAATTTATAAAAGGCTAAAAAAATTAACCGTTTTATTAATTAGGGGTTAAGAAGTTGGCCATTTTCTTAATTTGTCCAATTAATTTATACATATCTTTCATTGAAGGAAATGATAATAACCTTCCTTCATAATTTTTGTACGCAATGGTATAAAATGGAAAGTGACAAAATAGGTGACACATGGAAGATAGTGGTTGGTTAAAGGCATAATTGGGTTTTGGTTATAAATCTATATATATAGACACTGGAGCAGAGTGGAGGAGGTCCTAGGAAGCCGGCACCATCAGTTGTATAGGACTTTTCTTTAGCTCTTTTAGTTTTCATTTTTTGTTTATAATGAATAATCAGCCTCTTTTTACTGGGGTTAAAGATGAAGTCAATTTAATTGTATAAATGATTCAGGTATTGTCTCTAATAATATATTTTTTTAGATTTAAATATTTAATTAATTTCTCTACACTAATAATTTTATTCATAAATTGTTCTGAATAGTCTTCGGCTATTGATTCTTTATAAGCAAAGGAAGTTATATCTTTTTGTTAATAACGAATGTTGTACTGATTTCTATGTCGTATTTTCCGATACGTGTGATTGATTTCTATACTATCTCGAGTTATAGAAAGAATATTTTAGAAGATGAAATGAATATTTTACATAATTAATTTGGAGGACTCCGAAACCCTAGGTTTTTCTATATTATTTAGTTTTATTATATTTAATTAATATTTCTCATTTCATCTTTTAATTCATTTTTAGTATGATAGAAACATTTTTGTATCTGAATTGTCTGTAATTATCTATTTTGTTAGTGCTCATTTTGGTACTTATGGTGTGATTTTATGTGTTTGTAGGTATTTTGGAAAATAAGCATTTGTGGAAAAATTGGCTTAAAAAGTGATAAAAGCACCCCCCCCAGGGGAAACTACTGAAGGCACCCGGGAAAATTGATAAAGGCACCAACTTTTTGGATAGGGGCACCTCTCCTCTTTGGTTCAAATCCGGAAAAGGCGGGAAACCAATTCTATTACACGTGAAGAGAGCCTGAGTTGTTTGGGAGTCGTTTCTTAAGGGATTTGAAGGTGTTTTTGAGTTACCAAATTGGAGAAACAAGCAAGACAGATCAAAACACGTCAACATGAGCTATTTCAGGCCGAAAAACAAGTTCGAAATCCCATTTACAGTTGGAAAAGGGTTTACTCCCTAATTTGGATTTACACGAGTTTGATTCGGTTTTGGAGAGTTATTTGAGTCCTAATCTGTTAAGGAATAATAGGGATACTATTTAAGACCTATAAATAGCAAAGAGGAGGAAGAAAAACCAGCAGGGGAGGCTCTGAAAAAAAAACAGGAAGAAAAAAGTGATGTTGCTGCTGTAGTGAAGAACAAGGATACGAAGACGATTTTTTCAACCCATCTGCAACGGATATCTTCGTCTTTGTAACGTTTATCTTCAGCTGTAACTGTTTTTTCAACCCATCAGCAACGTTTATCTTCATTTTGCAACATTTATCTACAAGCTCCACTGTAACAGTTAATCTGTAACGCCTATAAACGTTGCAGATTTCATGTTTTATTATTTTTAGCTTCCTTTCTTCTTCTCAAACACTTTTGAGCCATGTACCAATATTTTTAGAGTGTTTTGAGCATGATGAGCTAAACCCAACCACTGGAACAATGAAGGAAGCCATATTTCATAAATGAATGGTAACTATTTTTGATTCTTAATGACTTTTGCATTGATTTACGATTTTTCTTAATTAGTTGTGATTTTGTTTGATGGTGTATGCTGGGAAATCTAATTTTGGCAAAGAAACAGAGTCAGTAAAAGAGCTATAATTATTAAAAAATTATTGTAGAAATCATTCAGAAGTAATTTTGGTGGAATCCTGAGCTCCAGTTCTTCCTAATATTATTAAAATCTTTTACTTATTTTCTAGTTTAAATTAAAATTAGGTCTAAAACGAATCTTCACAAGTCTCAGCGAACGAACTATTTTTACCACTTTCCTAAAACGATCATAGCACTAATTTGTATAATATCTAGGTATAATATTATCAATCCATGTGGGAAAAAAATTAGGGAAATCCTACTTACCTTAGATTATCTTTCTCAATTCTATATATTGTTAGAACTCAATTGTGTACTTATATTATATTTTTATTGTATTTTTAGGTATTTTTTAGAATTAATAATTGTGGAAAAAAATGGGCTTAAAAAGTTATAAAGGAACCCATAAAAGTGTTAAAGGCACCCCAGGAGTTTGGATAAAGGCACACATGCCTTGGATAGGGGCGCCTACTCCTTCTTCCCAAATTCAAAAGAAAAAATGGTGGGAACTTCTATTTGTAATTGCGTGAATTTGTTTGAGAGTTTTAGAAAATATATTTCAAGGGTTAAGGAAGAATATACTCTTACCGTATTAAAGATAAGAGTTTACTTGATTTGGAAACTCTAAACAATCGAAAGAATCTCGAGATATTCATAAAAACAGGTTGTCGCGAAAAGAAATAATACTCTAGGTATGTTTAATAAAGGAGATAATATCTCCAAGATTTGATTCTATCAAATACAAGGAAATAAAATCATATTCTCGAGCTTTAAGAAGAAACAGATGCAACGTCGAGAGAAAGAAAATAATTCCCATGATTAATTTTTCATTAAAAAGAATATATCTTCATTTAAGAAGGGATTTGGACGTGATTTTAAGGGTGATGAATATCCTAATATAATTAGAAGACTTGGAAGAACATCAAAGGGGGGCTGGCTTTTGCCAAGAACGAGAGAAATTGAAAGAAAAAAATCAGGAAAAAATTCTTCTCGTGAGAGGAAGAAGATAAAAAATTTGTTGTTGTAGATGAAAATTGTTATTA